>JAQZBX010018863.1:0-34250 GCA_029593785.1 Cabassous unicinctus
TTAAAGATTTATTTATTTTATTTTATTTATCTCCCCCCTTGCTGCTTGTGCTGCTGTGTCCATTTGCTGCGTGTCTTCTCTGTGTCTGCTTATCTCCCCCTTGCTGTGAGCCGGGGGGCTGCGCGAGCCGGCCTGCCCTCACAAGGAGGCGCCGGGAAGCGAACCCGGGGCCTCTCATATGGTAAACGGGTGTTCTATCCATTGCACCACACCTGCTTCCTGCCGTGAGGTTGCTGCATCAGCCCACCGCACCGCTCAGGCCTGCGTGCCCTCACAAGGAGGCCTCGGGACGCGAACCCGGGCCTCCCATATGGTAAACGGGGGCTCTACCCACTGAGCCACACCCGCTTCCCTGGAAGTATATTTTTATCATTCATACATTTTAAGAAATTGGTTCAATCTGAGTGTTTCTGTATAATATACAGTTGAACTAGATAATTACAGCCTGAAGAAATTTTCAGGCTTGGATAAGCTTAAATAAGTGCTTCAAATGATAGCTTAGATTGACATGAGGCACTAAATATTTGTAATAGGATTTGGAGTGGGTTTTTTCCTTTTCCTTCGGAATTAGAGACTGAAGCCTAATGAAGACAAAGAAGCATTAAGTACACCATCACTAAACAAAAGACCTGCCAAAATCTGGGACCGGACACTTCTCCCAGAGTTCTCTGAGGGGAGATAAAGTGGCTGCTATTCTTTACTCCAGCGAAGTGAGTCCTTAATTTCCATAATGTGAAGCAGTTCAAGGAAGATGGAAGAACACAATTTGAATAATGAATCTTAAGCCTCCTGGGGAGTGCAGTGGTCTTCCCCTCCTTTTTCCACCACTTTGGGAAGGCATGTACTAGCTGCCTACTCTAAAAGCCAAGTGAAGGGAGATTCCAAGAGAGCTACTTGTTGGGGAGCAGAAGTAGCTCAAGTGGTTGAATGCCTGCTTCCCATGTTCGAGGTCCTGGGCTTGATTCCCAGTACCTCCTAAAAATAAAAAATAAAAAAAAAAAACAATTGAAAAAATCAACTCTCATTGGGGAATGGATGTAGCTCAGTGGTTTAGCACTTTCTTCCCATGTACGAGGTCTTGAGTTCAATCCCTGGTACCTACTAAAAAGAGAGAGAGAGATAGAGAGAGAGAGAGAGAGAGTTACTTGTTACTTTTATTTAATGTATTTTTTTTTTTTACTGGGAGGTCCCAGGGATTGAACCTGGGTCCCTCCATATGGAGAGACTCCCAACCATTTGAGCCAAATCCATCCCCCATTACTTGTTACTTATAGAAGTGCTAACAGGAAGGGAAAGATAGCATTCTTTCCCTAGTTAGCCATCTATTTAGGCAGTGGAGTTATCAATCTATCACTATATGCCTACTTCAACCAAGGAAGAGATAATTGGAAAGAGAGATTTGGGGTGATATGGAAAGCAGTGTGTAAATATATTATACAGAATTTGCAAGGTTATGTAGCAATAACAAGCAACTCTAAAATCTCAATGCCTAACATGCATTAAAAGTTTACTTCTTGCTTTTGTATAAAGGGCAAGGGTGGGTAAGGGTGACTCTCCAGGGCAGTTGCCTCCTGTTTTAGTTTCCTTGCTGCTAAAACAAACACCACATAAAGTGTTGGCTTAAAACAATACCACACAAGGGGTTGACTTATACAATGGATATTTATTGGTTTATTATTTTGAGGCTAGGAAAAGTCCAAAATTGGGGCATCAGCAAGGCAATTCTTTTTTCCTGAAGACTGTGACATTCTGGGCATGGTTGCTGGTGATCCTTGGTCCTTGACTTTTCTTTCACATACAGTGGACAGGTGGCCTCTCCTGGCTTCTCTTTCTGTTTTTCTTTCATTCTGCCTCTAAAGGACTTCAGTAATCTGGATTAAAGCCTAACCTGAGTCACTTGGGCCATACCTTCACTGAAGTAACATCTTGAAGAGATCTTATTTATAATGGGTTGAAATCCACCAGAATGCAGACCAAAAACATGTCCAAACTGGAGTACATAATTCCATCTGTTGTGGCCTACCAGAAATAACCCAAACGGCACTCTTGGGAGCACGGATGAACCAAGTTTATTACGCAGGGGCCCAGAGGAGAGTTATATCTCCAAAAAATCTGAGCACCCTTTTCTGATTTTTATAAGTTTATATAGGACACTAAGCGGGCAAATTCTTGAGCAAGTGGGCAGGCAGGTTTACAAAAGCAAAGAAGCTAGGTTAGTTTATCTTTCTAAAAGCAGAAGGCCATTAGGGAGGGAAAAGAGTCATTATCTGTATAGAGTTGTAAATTTCAATTCAAAGGGGCAGCCCGGGGTGCTTATCTTCCTGACGTGGATTCCAAGGAGAAAAGGGAAGGATGGAGGGGAGAGAGAGGCTAGGGACCCTGGGGAGTTTATTTTCTTGAAGCTGTAGGTTTCTGCTGAGGGTGGGGTTGGGGGTCCCTGTGCTTCCTTTATCACATCCACCACACCTCCCATGTGTTTCAGCAATATAGACTCTGTCTTCTTGCAGCTGCACTGTATGAAACATTTGGGAAGGGGCAGAAAAACTGGAGAGTTGTGCATAGGCTTTCACTACTTCAGCTCAGAAACTATACACTTTGCCTCAGAGTTCACTGCACAGAGTCAGTCATCTGGCCCTACACAACTAGAAGGGAGATGAGAAGTGCAGTATTCTTTGTGCCTAGAATGTGAGGAAATTTTGTGATGGGCAAATTTTAGTAACATCAACTGCAATGAATTTTCTATAGGTCAGGTAGAGGTCTTTGCGGATGATTATACTTGAGCTAGTCTAGATATCATTATGGAGTGAGAAAGGAGGATTTAACAGAACATAGTTGAATCCAGTGATTAGAGAAAAATAACATTTTTGTATTCCCTGGTTATTTAGGACACTTCACTAAACTGTATACAGAAGGGAATGAAGTAAAACAAACTGGACTCAACTTCAGGCTGTTGTTCCCTAATTGTTTTCCTTAGTTAAATTACTTAAGTTCTCTAAGTTTCACTTTCATTATTTGTACAAAGCGTTTTATAATAGAATCTTCTTCATAGAGTTGTTTTGAGAATTAGATGAGATAGTGTAGTAAAGCATCATGTATTCTATTTATACATAGTGAGTATTCAATAAATGTTAATAGCCATTGTTGTTCAGCATTTGGGGGCTTAGCAAGAGTGTACTAGGAGGTTAACTAAGGATAAAGAAAAGGACGTAGGAGAATATTTTTGACAAGTTCTCTTATTTCAACAATTTTCTAGGGTCAAGTAAAAGAAAGGAAATTCTTTTAATAGTATGTGACCTTTGTGTTCCCAATAAACAGAAATATCCAAACAGAAATTTCCAAAGATAGTGACCTTCATTATTGAGCACTTACTCTTTGTTAGACATTGGATTGAGCACTGTATGTATATTATCTCATGTAATTTTTATTTCATTTCTTGTTCCTATGAATAGATGAGGAAACTGATGTCACACAACTAGTAATCATGGAAACCAAGTATGCCTGACTTTAAAGCCATGATTACAACTAGTAATCATGGAAACCAAGTATGCCTGACTTTAAAGTATGCCTGACTTTAAAGCTTCTTAAATATTCTGTTATACTATTTATTGGGTAAAAGCTATTTTAGAAAAACAAAAGAAGCTCCTTAAGCAGAGTCAATTAAATTTAAAAACATGTTGGCTGTCATAGGTAAATGAGATGTTCTGCCCCATCATCAGTAAGGTATATGATTTGTGCTGTATATCCTGAATGGATTTATGCTAATCATGCTATACTTTTTTAACCAGACAGTAGAGCTTAGTGCTTCCCAAATGATTTCCCATCACGGCATGCTCAGAAAACATTAGTATTTACATAGTGTACCGGACTAAAATAATGGGATTTGGGGATGTTTAAATGAGGCTTTGTAACAATTTTTAAATAAAATGCCAAGTCTTATGAATTTATATAACCCTCCAAATATATTTTTTCAAGAATTTAATGAAAACTTTGAGCTTGTTATTGTGAATGTAAGTTTTTAATATCAGTTTTTATGTCTCAAGTGATTACCTGCAATTACTGATCTCTTGATGTTTGAAAGAAGATGTCTTTACAGTATGTTCACCATCAGCAAGAACCTGCATAAAAGGTGATAGAAGGATCAATATGGTGAAGTAAGATGCTTCAGGACTCTTTCTCCCAACAGAGGCTTTGAACAACCAGCATGAACTGGCAGAAACATCTTTCTCAAAGCTCTAGAAAACAGTTAAAGGACTGCAGTAACAGGGCAGGTGCTGAATCTAGAAAAAGGCTACTTAAAATAAGTAGGATCTCCTAGTGCCCTGGCTGGCCCCTTCCCTACTCATACCAGCTTGGCACAGAGGAGGTCTATGCTCCTAGTATAGATCTGGTCCTGGTTCAGGAGGGAGGAGAGTAACCCCCTTGTGTATACTGGGAGCTTGTGTGTCTCTTCCAGTCTCTCTGGGGAGGCGTGAGGGACTTGCCATCCCAGAACTTGCCCTACATGTAGAAGGCAGTTCATAGAGTGCTCCTACAGACAGTATGAGTGAACAGTCATGTAACTGCACTGGGCAAGGGATTGCTGACTGTAGGACATACAATGCAGTGTCCAGTACCTTGAGGAAAATGTTTTTTAGGGTTGAGGGGACGTTTGGAACCATGTAAATAGGGGAATTCCTAAGGTCACACATGCATACCCAAGACAAGACACATGTGCTCTTAGGACCAGGGAAGCTCTTATGCTTTGACCTGGAGCTATTCTCTACACTCAATTTATAGATAAGCTTGGAAGGAGAGCACTTTACACAGGTTAATCTGCAAAGACTGGGAAAAGTCCTTTTTTATTTAAAAAATTTGATAGCTGAATACAACCTTAAGGAACAGATGCTTCAGAGTCTAAATTCCAGCAATAACATATTAAACTATTGAAATGTCCAGGTTTCAGCAAAACATTATGAAACATACAAAAAAACAGGAAGCAATGGCCCAGGCAAAGGAAATGATTAAGCATTAGAAACCATTAATGTGGAAAATCCAGACCTGGGACATTCCAGACAAAGACTTCAATAAAAATGGCCCTAAATATGTTCAAAGAGCTAAAGGAAAACATGGACAAAGAACTAAATAAAATTAGGAAAATGATGGATAACACAAAGACAGTATTTATACATAGAGAGATATTATGAAAAAGAACCAAATAGAGCAGATAACCACAGTAACAGAAATAAAAAATTCCCTAGAGCTGTTCATCAGCAGATTGGAGTTGACAGAACAAAGAATCAGTTAACTTGGAAGATAAGACAATTGGAATCCTTCAATCTGAGGAGCAGAAAGAGGAAAGAATGAAGAAAAGTGAACAGAGTCTGAGAAATCTGTGGAACACTATGAAGTGTACCAATATACTTACTGTGGTAGTCCCAGAAGGAGAATAAAGGAAGGGACAAAGAGAATATTCAAAGATTAATGGCTGAATACTTCCCAAATTTAAAGAAAGATATGAATACACAAATCCAAGATGTTCAACCAAAACCAAACATGATAAACTCAAATAGACTTATACCACACCATGCTATCAACAAACTGTCAAATGCCAAAGAGAGACTACTGAAAGCCCAAGAGAGAAGCAACATGTACCATACAATGTAGCCTCAATAAGATTAAGTTGCCAATTTCTCATCAGAAATCATGGAGGCACAAAAGCAATGGAAAGACTTTTTTTAAAGTGCTGAAAGCAAAAATCACTAAACAAGAATTCTATATCAGGACAAACTGTCTTTCAAAAATGAGGGAGATATTCAGACATTCCCAGAAAAACAAAAGCTGAGGGAGTTTGTCACCACTAAACTTGCCCTACAAGAGATGCTAAAGAGAGTTCTGCAGGTTGAAACTAAAGGAAAATAGACAATAGATCAAAGCTGCAAGAAGAAATAAAGATCTCCAGAAAGAGCAACATCAAGGGTGAATATAAATGCCAGTACTATTATATTTTTAGTTAGTAACTCCACTTTTTACTTCCTATGGAGTCTAAAAAGCAAGTGCATAAAATATAATGATAATGTATAAACATGTAATTTGTGAAAGAACAGAGAGTTATGGGAATATAGTTTTTGTATACTAATGAAGTTAGCTTGGTATCGAAGCAAGCTAATTGTTAAAGATTTATGATGTTACATTTATGCCTCATGTTAACTACAAAGATAATAGAAGAGAATATGTAAACTCCTACAGCCAGAAATTAGAGTGCAGGTTATCAGGGTGGGGGTGCAGTGAGAATGGGGAGTTAATGCACAATGGGTGTGTTGATTTGATCTTTATGTGGACCCCAGAAAATTATGTTTTTAAGTTGGTCCATTCCTGTGGGTGTGGGATCTTGAATTGGATTGAATTCAGTTGGGGGCCTTTGATTGGAGTACTTCAGTGAGGCAGGACCCAGGGTGTGTCTTAATCCTTTTACTGGAGTCCTATATAAATGGAGGATAGGACAGAGAAAAAAGGTGTCATTTTACCTTGACATGTGAGAGGGAACTCCAGGATGTCCTTCCTGCAGCTGCAGAAACTGAGAGAAATGCCTAGAGAGAGAAGCTGGAGGCTGGAATCAGCAGAGCACAGAGGTATAGCAAAAGGACCCTAGAGGCTCAAAGAAGCCTGGAGGAGAGGAGAGAGACAAACCACATGCCTGATCACCCACAGCTGATTTCAGGGAGAAAGTGAGGCTGAAGGGAAAGGCAGAGACTGGCTGCCATTTTGCCTTGCTGACCCCAGTATGGTGAGGAGCTGTGTACAAACGACAGCTTCCCGCTGAACTGAGAATGAATTCGTTAGAGCAAAGAAAGACTTGGACAATCTAGCTTGGCGAGTAACGAGCATTTATTTAAGGGGCTTACGTGGGGTCTTCATCCTTGGTGGTGGGAAGAGAGACAGCATTTTCCAAGCTCAATTCGTCCGTGCTCACTGCAAAATGAGAGGGATCTTTTATAATGCATGTGCACATGCAGATGGGGAAGGCATGTGAGGGTCAGTAGGAGTTATAAAAAATGCAGTATTATAAGATTTACTGATCAGTCACCAATTCACAACCAGCTCCCGAAGCTTGCCTTTTTAACCACTGAGGAATGGGGAGGGGAAAGAGGGGGAAGAGTTGGGGGAGAAAATGTTAAGTCATATACACCATACTTGCCATATGGCAAGAATCCAGGATGGCCAGCAGCTGACCTTTGGTGAGACACCATCTCTGGTGATGCCTTGGTTTGGACATTTTCACAGTCTCAGAACTGTAAGATTTTAACCTAATAAATTTCCATTATAAAAGTCAACCTATTTCTGTTATTTTGCATTGGCAGCTTTTAGCAAACTAAGACAATGAGTTTGTAAGGTTTGTATTTGGGGAGATGGGAATATTTTAGTAATGAAAGATGGTGAGGGTTCTATAATATTGTGAATATGATTAATTCCATTGAGTAGTATTCTTGGGAGTAATTGAGATGGGAAAGTGTATGTTGTATATATGTTCCCACAATTTAAAAGAACAAGGAAAAAACAACTAAAGACATAATGACAATTAAATGCAATACAGGATCCTGAATGGAAACTAGCAAGGGAGGACAGAAGGCTCAAAGGGACATTACTGGGACATATGGAAAAATTAGAATAATAAATGTGAGCTTTATATTAATGTTAAATTTTGTAAACATGATAACTGTATTTAAGGTGGTTACGTAAGTGAATATCCTTGTTTTTAGGAAATGTACATGTTTTATTAAGTGGTCAAGGAGCATCATGTATACATCCTACAATCAAGTGTTCAGAAACTGGATTGATAGGTAGGTAGATAGATGATAGGTAGATAGAGAGATAGAATGACAGGCAAATATGGCAAAATGTTAAAATTGGTGGATCTGGGGAAGGGGGAGGAAGGATATGTTGGGATTCTCTATATAGGGATTGTTATTTTTGTAATTCTCCTGTAAGTTTGAAAGTATTTCAGAATAAAAAGTTTAAAAAGGTGATAGAAATAGAAGATAACTGCTTTTTCTCTGATTAACTGACACACTGTAATTTTATTTTCTTGTGGTATTTTTATGTGACTTTGGTAATAGGGTGATATTGACCTCATAGAATGAGTTAGGAAGTGTTTCCTTCTCCTCAATTTTTTGGAAGAGTTTGTGCAAGATTGGTCTTAAGTCTTTATGGAATTTTTGGTTAAGATCTCCTGTGAAGCCATCTGGTCCTGGACTTTTCTTTATTGGGAGTTTTTGATTACTGATTCAAACTCTTTACTTTTTATTGGTCTGCTGAGATCTTCTGTTTCTCTTGAGTTTAGGTGGTTTGTGTTGTTCTAAGAATTTGTCCTTTCATCTAAATTATCTCATTTGTTGGTGTATAGTTGTTTGTTGTATCCTCTTATAATATATATTTTTTAAACTTAGCTTCCCCCTCCCCGAGGTGCTGCCTTGTCTGTCTGCTTGTTATCTGCTCATTGTCTCTGCTCACTGTGTTGGCTCATTTTCTTTTAGAGGTACCAGGAACTGAACCTGGGACCTCCTATGTGGGAGTCAGGTGCCCAGCCACTTGAGCCACATCCATTCCCTACTCATTGTGTCAGCTCGTTGCATCAGCTCATCTTTTATTTATTTATTTATTTATTTATTTATTTATTTATTTATTTATTTATTCTGCCCCTCCACCCCATTGCTTGCACTCGCTGTCTGCTCTCTGTCTGTTCGTTGTGTGTTCATCTTCTTTTTTTTTGGAAGGCACTGGGAACCAAACCCAGGACCTCTCATGTGGGAGGAATGTGCCTAATGGCTTGAGCCACCTCCGCTCCCTGCTTGTGTCTCTCATTGTGTTTCCTTGTTGTGTCTCTTCATTGTGTCTCTTCATTGCGTTATCTTGTTGCATCATGTTGTTATGTCATCTTGTTGAGTCAGCTCGCCATGCCAGCCCATCGCATCAGCTCGCTGTCTTGCTTGTCTTTAGGAGGCACTAGAACCGAAACCAGGGCCTCCCATGTAGAAGACAGATGTCCATCTGCTTGAGCCACATCTGCTCCTCTTACAATACTTTTTATTTCTGTAATGTTGGTAGTAATGTCCTCATTTCATTTCTAATTTCAATTATTTGCATCCACTCCTTTTATTATCTTTCAGCCTAGGTAAAGGTTTGTCAATTTTTTCAGTCTTTACAAGATACCAACTTTTGGTTTCATTGATTGTCTCTCTCTTGCTCTCTTTTGTAATTCTCTTTTGCATTTAGCTCTGTTCTAATCTTTGTTATTTCCTCCCCCTGCTCACTTTGAGTTTACTTTCCTCTTCTTTTTCCTCAATCCTCCAATTGTCAGTTTAGGTCTCTGACTTCATATCTTCTTTATGATGGAAGTATTTAGAGCTATAAATCTTTCTTTCAGCACTATCTTTGCAGCATCCCATTAGTTTTGTGATTTTGTTTTTGTTCTCTTCAAGATGTTTCCTAATATTCCTTGTGATGTCTTCTTTGATCCATTGGTTGTTGAAGAGTATTGTGTTTAATTTCCACATATTTGTGAATTTTTCAGGTCTCCCTCTGTTATTTCTAGCTTCATTGCATTGTATGGTCTGAGAAGATACGTTTTATGACTTTAATGTTTTTAAATGTATTGAGACTTGTTTTGTGAAATTACATATGAATTATCCTAGAGAATGTCCCATGTGCTCTGGAGAAAAGGTATATTGTGCTGCTGTTGGGTGAAATGTTCTATGTGTCTGTTAGGTCTAGTTGGTTTATAATATCATTCAATCTTCTACTTCCTTATTGATCTTCTTTCTAAATGTTCTATCCATTATTGAAAGGGGTATATTGAAATTTCTTACAAATGTAGAAATGTCACTTGCTCCTTTCAAATATTTCAATATTTCCTTCATATATTTTAGGGTTCTGCTGTTATGTGAATCTATGTTTAATATTGTTACATGTTCTTGTTAAATTGATCCCTTTATCCTTATTAGTGACTTCTTTGTCCCTCAACAGTTTTTAACAAAAGTCTATTCTATCTGATATCAATATAGCTACTTCAGCTCTCTTTTGTTTACATTTGTATTGTATTTTTTCCAATCTTTTCATTTTCAGCCTCCTGTGCCTTTTAATTTAAGGTGAGTCTCTTATAAATAGCACATAGTTGGGTCTTGCTTTTTAATTCATTATGCCAATGTCTGCCTTTTCTCTGGAGAGTTCAATCTATTTACATTTAAAGTAACTACTGACAATGCAGGACTTTCTTCTGCCATATTGCTTCCTGATCTTTGTAACTCTTTGTATACCTTTTTGTCCCCCAATTCTTACTTTAATATTTATTTGATTTTCCTATTTATTGAAGTTTTGTAGTGTACCATTTTGTGTCTCTTCTCATTTCTTTATATATATGTATTTTTTCAGATATTTTCTTTGTGGTTACCATTAGGCTTAAATTTAATTTCCTAAACTTATAACAATCACCTTTCATTTGATACCAAATTAACTTTAATAATATATACAAACACTATTACTACACCTACTCCTCCATCCTTCCATCTCTTTGTTGTACTTGTTACAAATGATGCCTTTATACATTGTATATACAAAATCATAGATTTATCATTTCCTTTTATGCATTCACATTTTAGAACCTGTAAGAAATAAAAAGTGGATTTATATATCAGAAATTCAGAACAATCTCGCTGGATATAAGAATCTTGGTTGGCAATTATTTTCTTTCAGCACTTTATTTCATTCCACTGCTTTCTTGCCTCCATGGTTTCTGATAAGAAATTGGCACTGAATCTTATTGGGACTCCCTTGTACAGAACATATTGCTTTTCTCTTGCAGATTTCAGAACTCTTTCCTTGTTCTTCACATTCATCAATTTGACTGCTATGTGTCTGGGCATGATTCTCTGAGTTTATTCAGTTTGTGGTTCATTGGGATTCTTGAATGTGTATATTCATGTCTTTTGTTAGATTCTGAAAATTTTCTTCTCTTGTTTCTGTGAATATTCCTTCTGCCTCTTTCTTTTCCTTCTGGGACTCACATAATGCATATATTGGTATGCTCGACTGATGTCCCACAGATTTTTTAGGCTCTGTTTACTTTTTACATACTTTCTTCTTTCTTCTCCTCAGCCTGGATCATTTCACTTTTCTTTGAGTTCACTGAATATTTCTTTTGGTCACTTTAATCTGCTGTTGCAGCCCCTAGGGAACTTTTCATTTCAGTTATTGTTGTCTTCAGCTCAACTCCAGTACTTTTGTTTGGCTCCTTTTTCAAATTTTATTGAAATTCTCATATTGTCTGCTCATTGTTTTCCTGATATCCTTTAGTTCTTTCTCTATTTTTTTCCTTAATCTCCTTGAGCATATTGATAATCTTTTTTTTTAAAGGTCTTTTTCCAGTATGCCCAAAGTCTGGTCTTCTTTATTTATGTTTTCTGAATTTTTATCTTATTCTTTTGGATGGGCCATCATTTCTAGTTTCTTTGTTTTTCTTGTAGTCTTTTGTTGTACACTGTACATTTTCTTCTTCAGAATTTAGCCTTCCTATCAAGATGATCAGCCTGAGGTGATAGTGAATTCCAGGTTCCTCTCCATCTTTTCTAAGCAGGTATCTTGTCCTCAGTTCCTGCTCACTGGTGACCTTAGGAATTCCTGTGTTTATGGAATATGCCCCCCCTCCTGGGTGTTCTATTGTATGTCTTAAAGCCAGTAATCCTTCTCCCCAGCTGCTTTGACCTAAATGTTTCTTACACAGCTTTAGTTGTCAGCAAGCATCTTCCGTCTGCAGGGTAAGTTCCTGGAGGGTGAGCCAGTTAAGAGTTTCTTGGTTCAGTCTTTCCTATTCCCACCTGATAGACTGGCACCAACATAGAGGTACCCAAATATGCACACAGGGGCTACTCTGCTCCCTTTGGAACAGGCTAGAGATTCACAACTGGAGCAGAGGCTGGTTACATATGTGCTGGGGAGAGGCTGGGGGAGGGGCCAGCAAGTGTGCCACAAGCATTTCCTATCATTTTTAAAGCTGTGTTTTTTTGGTTCAGCGTTTGCACAATAAATGGATAAGGAATTATGGCCTGTGCTATATATTATTGTGCTTCCTTCATTTGAAGTCACATTTCTCTTGGCTTATACTTCATTAGACAACCTGCATATATTTTCTATTCTTTGACCTCTTTCACCTATGGTTAGTCTCTTATTTACATATCTCCTACTGAAATACCATCCAGGTTGCTAATGACCCCAATTGTCTTAGAATGTTCACTAGAGGCAAATCTGTTTTTGGCATCAGTTAACATTATGTTTATCTGTATGTAACAGAAACCTTATAACCATAATGCTTAAATGAAGAAGGAATTTATTTTTTCTCATGTTAAAAAATATCTGGAGGTAACAGTTTAAAGATGATACACCTACTCAAGGAAGTCAACAGAGACCTAGGCACCTTCTTACTGCCTTGCCACCCACATTGTGTGGCTTTTAAACTCATGGTTAAAATAGGGCTTTTGAGTTTATAGGCATCAGGACAATATTCCATTCAAGAAAGGGAAAGGACAAAGTATGAAAGATATCTGGCAGTTGGATCTATCTCTTTTCTTTAGGAATAAATAGCGTTTGAGAATCTGTTTAATTTTTATAAATTTTAAATGACTAATGTTGGGGGACAGATGTGGCTCAAATGGTTGGGCGTCCGTCTCCCATATGGAGGGACCTGGGTTTGATCCCCGGGACCTCCTGGTAAAAATTAAAAAAAGAAAAAAAAGAAATAGAAATGACTAATGTTCCTAAGTAAAATTGGAAATGATGTGACCTCTACAAAAGAGTTCTCAAATTATCATTTTTCACAAAGATTAAATCATTTTCCATAGAAACAGTTCATAAATATCATGTGAGCTGATGAGAAAGTAACATAACAGACATTAGCGTCTGTATTACATATTCTGTGTCAACCAAGAAGATTTCAGTCACAGTTACCAGAAATCCCAACCGAGACTGGCTTAAAAAAAAAAAAGGGAATTTATTGGTTCACCTGATTGAAAACTCCAGATACATGTTGCTTCAGGTGAGGATTGATTCTGAATCTCATATAATGATTTGGGACCAAATTTCTTTTTTTAAGTTTTTAGTTGTCACTCACAGGGTGTTGACCTCATTTTAGGAAGACTTCCCCCAATTCATGACCCTAAGCTGGCATCTGGTAGCTCTGAGAGTTACATGAATCCTTATTCATGAAACAGGAAATCTGTGTGTGAGTACTGTCAGACAACTGTTTTTAATAGTCACTGTGATTGAACCAATTTTGTGCCAATTCAAAACTAGTCACCATGAGCAGGGATGGCACATGCAAATTAGCTTGCTAATCATGCCTGTTCTCGGAGCAGTTGAGACCAATCCCATCTAAACCAAAAAACTGAAAATGGGGGAGACATTCCTCTTTATCCTAAAAGGAAGGGAAATAGATGATAGAGAGCCAACAACAGATATTCATTACATTTGCTTCCAGTGTACATTTCCTATTTTCTTCGTTCAGAAGATACAAGTAGAGGACTTCTGGGGAAGTAGGGAGCTCCAATTCAGTCCTTCCTCCAAAACAGCTATTAAACAGGCAGGAACTGCCTGAAACAACTGTTCTGGGGCTTTGGAGGCCAGAAGAACACTGTACAGCATTCAGGAAAGAGTGGGAGGAAGAGGCTGTTAAATTGCTGTACAGAACAGTAAGTAGCTCTCTCTGTGTGGTGGCTGTCAGAGCCCATACTCCACACTTGCAGTGGGCTGCCTTGGGATCCAGTACCTGGCTAGCTTGCTGATGACAGTAAGGGACATAAAAATCCTCTTCCCCAAGATCAGGGGTGGTCATGGCTGAGCACTGATCTTGGCTTTTGATTAACAAATACAGATCATTGGGTCTTGGCTTTAAGCTACTGTTTCAAACCACCTCAGACAAAGCTGGTGGCAGCCATTGTTTTAACCCCACCCCGGAAGGGTTTTAAAGACTCAGTGCCTCCTCAGGGCTGCAGTGAACAGTTTGGTGAAGGGCTGCATCTACTGGGCAGGCCAGGAAAGCACAGCTTTCCTGTCAAAGCTGTCAAATAGGGTTTTAGCATCTTTCCTGATTTCCTCCCCAGGGAACTTTGAAGCCCATCAACACCCTCTTTATGGGTCCCTGGCCCCATATTGGCTGGCAAATACTTCAGAAAGTCCTCTATGGGGTGACTCTCCTCCCAGAATTTTCCCTTCAAGCAAAAGCAGCTAGAGATAAGAGAAGGAGTGTAAAACAAAACAAAACAACAACAACAAAAAACTATAGAGGCAAAATATAAACAAACAGAGCAGTTCAATATTACTGGAGAAGGAACAGAAGAAAGGAAGCTTTCTCCTAAAGGTGAAACAACTGCACAAATAGTGCAATCTTAAAAATGGTACTGCATATCCAGGGTAAGAATCAGGTGAAGAGCTGAAAACATCTGACCAGGTAAACATGGGCTATTCTAAATGTCTAGAATAATTTGAAACATGCATAAAAGTAGAGCCTTAACACAAAGCAAATCAATAATAAAACCTAGGCAAAGAGAGAAACTGACCTGCAGAGTAAACTCATCAATATAAACAGATGCCTAGACATCAGCAAAAAATTACAAGCCAAACTAAGAAACATGAAGATATGGCCCAGAAAAGGGAACAAATGAAAACTTCAAAGGAAACACAGAATTTGGAACAACTTATTAAAGAAGTTAACACAACTCTCCCAAATCAAGGACATAAAAGAAAATATGGCTAAAGAGATAAAGGATATTAAGAAGACACTGTCTAAGTATAAGAGGAATTTGAAAGTATAAAAAGAAACATACCAGAAATTATGGGGTTGAAGGACACAAAAGAAGATATTAAAAATACACTAGAGACATACAATAGCAGATTTGAATGGGCAGAAGAAATAAGCTGTGAACTAGAAGGACAATTGAAATCTTACAGACAGAAGTAAATAATGAGAAAAGAATAGAAAATTGAGCAGGTTCTCATGGATTTGAATGACAGCATGAAACACAGAAACTACATGTCATGGATATCCCAGATGGAGAAGAGAAGGGAAAGAGGCAGAAAGAATATTTGAGGAAATAATGACCCCAAATTTCCCAACTGTTACGAAATACATAAATAAACATGTCTAAGAAGCGCAATGTACTCCAAACAGAATTAATCCTAATAGACAGGATGACAAATGCCAAAGATAAAGAGAGACTTCTGAAAGCAACAAGAGGAAAGCTATTCATCACATACAAGGGACCTGCAATAAGACTAAGTGGTGATTTCTTATTAAAAACCATGGAGGCGAGAAGGCAGTGGTATGATATATTTAAGGTACTGAAAGAGAAAAACTGTCAGCCAAAAATTCTTTATGTGGCAAAACTGTCCCTCAAAAATAAGGGAGAGTTTAAAATATTCATAGATAAATAGAAACCAAGGGAGTTAATTAACAAGATACCTTCCCTACAAGAAATACTAACATGAGTTCTGCAGACTGAAAGGAAAACACAGGAGAGAGAGAGAGAGAGAGGCTTGGAGTAGAGTGAAGAATTAAAGATTATAAAAAACAGTAACTAAAAGTGTAAAAAGAGAGACAAAAAAAAAAAAATGATATGACATATAGAAACCAAAAGATAAAATGGATGAAGTAAGTACTGCCTTTATAGTTATAACATTGAATGTTAATGGATTAAACTGCTCAATCAAAGCACACAGATTAGCAGAATGGATAAAAAAGTATGATCCAAACATACGCTGTTTACAAGAGACTCACCCTAGACCCAAAGATACAAATAGGTTGAAAGAGAAAGGTTAGAAAAAGATATTTCATGCAAATAGTAGCCAAAAAAGAGCTGGGGTAGGTATACTAATATCGGAGAAAATAGACTTTAAAAACAAAAAACTGTTAGAAGAAGAAAGACAATATATATTAATAAAAGGGACAATCTATCAAGAAGAAATAACAATAGTAACTATGTATGCACCTAGCTACAGTGCCCCAATATACATGAGGCAAACACTGCAAAAACTGAAGGGAAAAATTAACATCTCACAATAATCATTGGTGAGTTTAATATAGCACTTCCATCAATATATAGAACATCTAGACAGAGGATCAATAAGAAAACAGAACTTGAATAATATGATTAATGAACTACACCTAAGAGAAATATACAGAATATTGCACCCCAATATACATTCTTCTCAGGTGTGCATGAATCATTCTCCAGTATATACCACATGTTGGGTCACAAAACAAGTCTCTATAAATTTAAAAATATCAAAATTATACAAAGCACTTTCTCTGACCAAATGGATAGAAACTGGAAATCAATAACAAACAGAAAACTGAAAACTCAAAAGTATATCAAGTTAAATACCATATTCTTAAACAATTAGTGGGTCAAAGAAAAAAAATGAAGAGAAATCAGGAAATATCTTGAGACAAATGAAAATGAGAGCACAACATATCAAAACTTATGGGATGCAGCAAAGGCAGTGCTGAGAGGGAAATTTATAGACCTGAATGCTTACATTAAAAAAAGAAGACCTAAAATAAAAGATTTAAGTGCACAACTGGAGGAACTAGAAAAAGAAGAGCAAATTAATCCCAAAGCAAGCAGAAGGAAATAAATTAAAAAAGATTAGAGGAAAAATAAATGAAATTGAGAATAAAAATACAATAGAGGAAATTAATGTAATCAAAAGTTGGTTCTTAGAGAAGAGCAATAAAATTGGGAAACCCTTAGTTAGACTGATGTCAAAAAAAAAAAGAGAGATTATGAAAATAAATAAAATCAGAAATGAAGGTGAGACATTACTACTGACCCCGCAGAAATAAAATGGTTCATAAGAGGTTACTATGAACAAATTAGACAACTTAAATGAAATGGACAAATTCCTAGAAACAGACAAACAACCTACACTGATTCTAGAAGAAGTAGAAGACCTCAACAGACCAATTACAAGTCAAGAGAGTGAAATAGTCATCAGAAACCTCTCAACAAAGAAAAGTCTTGGACCAGATGGATTCATGAGTGAATTCTACCAATCATTTCAAGAGTTAATACCAATACTGATCAAACTCTTCCAAAAGATTGAAGAGGAGAGAATACTACCTAACTCATTCTATGAGGCCAACATCACCTTAATACCAAATCTAGATAGAGATAATACATGAAGAGAAAATTACAGTTCAATTTTTCTTATGAATATATATGCAAAAATCCTCAACAAAATACTTGCAAATTAATTCTCCCAACAGCACATTAAAAGATTTATACACCATGATCGATCAAGTGAGTTATATCCCAGGTACGCAAGGGAGGTTCAATACAAGAAAATCAATTAATATAATATACCATATTAAGAAAATGAACAAGAAAAGTCCCAAAATTATCTTGATTGACACAGAAAAGGCATTTGACAAAATCTAGCATCTTTTCTTGATAAAAACACTTCAAAAATTGGAATAGAAGGAAACTTCCTCAACATAAAGGGCATATATAAAAAATCCAGATCTACCATCCTACTAAGTGGTGAAAGACTGAAAGGTCTTTCTCTCTAAGATCTGGAACAAGACAAGGATGCCCACTGTCACAACTGTTATTCAACATTGTACTAGAATTTCTAGCTAGAGCAGTTAGGCAAGAAAAAGAAATAAAAAGCATCCAAATTGGAAAGGAAGAAGTAAAACTTTCACAATTTGCAGATGACATAATCCTATATGTAGAAAGTCCCAAAAACTCTACAGCAAATCTACTAGAGCTAATAAATGAGTTCAGCGAAGTGTTGGGATACAAGATCCGCACACAAAAATCCACATTGTTTCTATACATCAATAATGAGCAATCAGAGGAAGAAATCAATTTTAAAAATTCCATTTACAATAGCATCTAAAAGAATCAAATACTTAGGAATAAATTTAACCAAGGATGTAAAGGCTTTATACACAGAAAACTACAAAACATTGCTAAAAGAAACCAAAGAAGACCTAAATAAATGGAAGTGGAAGAAAATTCTGTGTTCATGCATTAGAAGACTAAATATCATTAAGATGTTAATTATACCTAAATTGATTTACAGATTCTACACAATCCCAATCAAAATTTCAACAGCCTATTTTGCAGAAATGGAAAAGCCAACTCTCAAGTTTATTTAGTCTCTGAATAGCCAAAAGCATCTTGAAAAAGAAGAATGAAGTTGGAGGACTCACACTTCCTGACATGAAGGCTTATTACAATGCTTTAGTGGTCAAAACAGCACAGCATTACATAAGGATAGATATGTAGACCAATGGAATAAAATTGAGAGTTCAGAAATAGACCCTCACACTATTGCCCACTGATTTTTGACAAGCCTGCCAAGTCCACTTTACTGGGAGAATAGTCTCTACAACAAATTGTACTGGAAGAACTGGATATCCATATGCAAAGGAATGAAAGAGGAGCCATATCTCACACCATATGCAAAAACTAACTCAAAATTGATCAAAGACCTAAATATAAGAACTCCTAGAAAAAAAGGTAGGGAAGCATCTTCAAGATCTTGTAGTAGGCGATTGCTTAGACTTTACACCCATAAAACAAGCCTTGAAAGAAAAAATAGGTAAGTGGGACCTTCTCAAAATTAAAAAGTTCTTTGCTTCAAAGATCTTTGTAAAGAAAGTGAATAAACAATCTACTCAATTGGAGAAAATATTTGGAAAGCACATATCTGATAAGCATTTATCCAGAATATAAAAATAAATCGTACAACTCAACAATAAAAAGGCAAACAATCCAATTTAAAAATGGGCATAAGACTTGAATAGACATTTCTCCATAGAAAATATACAAAAGCAACTGAAAAGGTGTTCAACATCACTATCTATTAGGGAAATACAAATCAAAACCACAATGAGATATCATTTCGCGCCTACTAGAATGGCCATTATTACAGAAACAGAAAACTACAAGTGTTTGGAGGATGTGGAGAAATAGAAACACTCTTTAATTGCAGGTGGGAATGTAAAATGGTGAGTGAATAAGCCAGATACAAAAGGACAAATAGTGTATGATTTCACTGTAATGCATTAATTATAATATGCAAACGCATAGAATTAGAATCTAGGATATAGGTTGCCAGGAGATACATTGGGGTTAGAGAATAGAGAGTTGATGCTTAACTTGTACAGAGTTTTTAGTTAGGCTGTTGGTAAAGGTTTGGAAATAGATGTTAGTGATGGTTATACATTACTGTGAGTGTAATCAACAGCACTGTACAGTATAGGTGAATGTGGTTAAAAGAGGACACTTTAGGATATATATATTACTAGAATAAAAATTAAAAGCTAAAACATAGGACTGTATAACACAGTAAACCCTATAGTAGACAATGGACCATAATAATAGTACAAGAGTGTTCTTTCATGAATTATAGGAAATATATTATGCTAATACAAGGTGGTAAAAATAGGATGGTAGTAGTTTGATATTGTTTATGAATTCCAAAAATAGATATTGGATTATGTTTGTGAACTGATCTTTTCCTCTGGGCATATTAGATTGTATTGGATCAGCGGTTTCACTTTTACTTCATTAAATAATGATTAAGGCTTTGATTGGGCCATGTTAGTAGGATGTTAGTCCCTGCCCCCTTGGTAGGTGGGGACTCACAGAAAAACTGCACAGCAGGGAAGGGAGGTTGGAGTTTTGATCCTGGAGCCCTGGATGACAGAGGCCCTGGGAAGGGAGATGAGCTGTTTGCCTGAGAGTTTACAGCTGGGCTTGTGGAGAGAGCAGAGCAGCTGAGCCCAGAGAGAAACGACCCTGGGAGAGAGACTGGAGGAAGACTGAACCCTTGCAGATGTTGCCCGCCATTTTACGCCAACACTTGGCAACAGTCTTTGGTGAGGGAAGTTACTTATGCTTTTCTGGCCTTGTGACTGTAAGCTTCTGCCCCAAATAAATACCCTTTATAAAACCCAATAGATTTCTGGTATTTTGCATCACCACCCCACCCCTTTGGCTGACTAATACAGATGGACTATGGGAAACAAAATACACCTAATGTAAATAATGGCTGATAGAACTCTTAATATTCTTTCTTCAATTGTAACAAAGGTAGCTCCTGTTAAAAAATAAATGCAATTATAAATAAAGTGTCATCATCAATAATTACAAAGCATGGTGTGGGTGGTGGGGTAGTTTACAGGAATCCTGTATTGTATGCATAATTGTTTTGTAAACTTACAACTTCTCTGATAAAAAAGATATATAAGTAACCAAAAATTAATATTTTATAACTTTTTACCTAACGCATTTTTAGATAATAGGCATAAATTAGAGTTTAAGCAAGTAATTTCATGGTGTGAATTACTTCTATGAGTTACCTTTTAAAATTGCTAAAGAAACTTTTCTATGAAAGTGGTAAAAGATGTAACTTATGGAGGGATTTATATTGAAAAATGTGTTTACATTCTAAAGAAAATCGTAACTTCACTGGGTGATCTAGTGACTTGACTCATTATCCTCATGAACATAAATATGCCTCTTAGTTAATATCCCTCTTATAATGTAGCACTTCAAAAAGAACACTATGTTCTAAATATTATCAGACCACACAAAAACACCGGTTGAAATTTAACAAGTCTTCTTTTTTCAAAGGTAAGCCCAACCTGTTTTTTTTTGTGTGTGTGTGTTTTTTTTTTTAAACCACATTCTGTCTCATCTTAAGGGGGCCTAGCTCTAGTAAGCATCCACTTTCTTTTTGGCTGATGCCAGCACATCACTGGCAACGAAAATTTATAGAGGAGTGTGGAGGAATAGGCTACGTCGAGGCTAAGAAGTTTATTGAAGTGAGAGACGCTTGAGGGAAAGAGCAGTATCGTTAAATGATATTTTATGGAAGGTTTGCTCAATGGGGTGTAATCCTATACTACCAACCTCCTCAAAACTCTTTCCTTAAAATTTCCATCATCTTTCAATCTTTTTATAATTTACATATGTGGGTTTGGGGGTGATATTCTGAGAACTGAATAGACTGAAAGCAATGGCACCTCAAGATATAATTATAAATTACTTTCAGTCACTTTTGTAGACACTCTGCTAAGATAGTCCACTTTATTTTATTTTACTGGTCTTAAAGAATTAAGGAATTTCAAGAGTATTTCTTTTCCACAGAATGCATTGCATATGTAACAGTGGGACTGATTGAAGCATTAGTTAAAGCAATGCAGTGTTCATATAGATAGTTAAGGAACAACCCACACATCATGCTGGCATGCAGATGTTAAGTACTGTTTTCTCTGTTTCGAAAGAACATTCTGTTAACTTTGAGTTTCTTTGATTGATCTAATTGAGTCAGATCTGAATGTGCAGATGGTGTAGAAGTAATGTCAGTTCCTTCAACTTTGTATCAAGATATATAATATGCTATATAGTTATTCAGACATGAGCATACAGGTGTTATACAGGAAAAATTCTATTACCACAAATACCAGTTAATGAAAGTTCCACATTTAAATAGGGGATATATATATATATATATCCCCTATTAAGTAGTTGCTCTGAACCTGGTAGTTGCTCTGAGCAGTACTACATTGATTAGGTTATTATGAATTCTCTTCCAAGAAAAATCTTACAATCTTTATTTAGTAAGTGCTTTTTTCGTATCTGTCACTCTGAAAAAATTTGACTGAGTTGTATTCTCATGCAAATTAGTTGTAGGCTAATTGACAGAGCTGCAGCTTTATTTTTCACTTTCTCTTCTGTTATCAAAAAATGGCTTTTTAACTCCTCTCCTCTCCCTATCTCAAGCAATGAAGTTTTCTCCACGTCTCTGAAAAAAATCACTTTTGAAATCACTCTTAAACAACAACAAAATGGCACAAAAATATTCAGTAGCTGAGAGAGTGAAGAAATTGACATTCATGATACTCATGCATTGAAGGCACATCTTTTGCTAGTTCATTAAAGAGTGTTATTTTGGGTAACTTGTGAGTTTAATTTCTCAAGGTAAAATACAAATGTATTAGTCAGCCAAAGGGGTGCTGATGCAAAATATCAGAAATCTGTTGGTCTTTATAAAGGGTATTTATTTGGGGTAGAAGCTCACAGTTACCAGGCCATAAAGCGTAAGTTTCTTTTTTTAAATTTTTTTTATTTAACTTTATTTGTACATTTAATAATTGAAAATATAAACAATTAAAAACTAAAAAGTAAACACAGATGAATAAATATATACATTTCTCCATTAAATGTAATGGATACATATAAATTTTTTTTGATCACACAATAAGTTACACAATATATTTGGTTCATAGTAACTGCTTCACCAAAATCTGTTGCCACGTGTTGGAGCAAGACAGCTGCTGATGTTTGCCAGGGTTCAGGCTTCTTGGGTTCCTCTCTTCACAGGGCTCCATTTCTCTCCGGGCTCAGCTCCTGGTTCCTCCACAAGATCAGCTGTAGACTATCAAGCAAACGGCTCGTCTCTTCCCGGGGCCTTCTCTCCTTGCTCTTGACCAAGCTCCTCTGTGTGCTTGCATCCCTGGGCTCCAGCATTAAAACTCAGTTTCAGAACTCCAACTCAAAAAAACTCCAACTCTGTCCTTTGCCATGTCTTTTGTCTTTGAGACCCCATCCACTAAGGTGAGGGACTCAACACCCTACTGACATTGCCTAGTCAAATCCCTAATCATAACTTAATCATGTCCAGATGAACAGACCAGTTGACAAGCATAATCCAATATCTATTTTTGGAATTCATAACTATATCAAACTGCCAAACTCTGCAACAAGTAAGGAAAACAATTAGTGTGATTTTATATTATAGATAGGCTGTGTACTTGGGGTAAATGATATTTATTTTTACCATAGTTGTAAAAGAAAGCCTTGCTTATATAATTTTATTTATTCGCAAATATTTATTGAGTACCTATTATATGCCAGGCATTTGGGGTAAAGTTAACAAAATGGTGATCCCTGCCTATAAAACTTCGATTTTAGCATGAGCAAACAGACAGTAAACGTGGCAAATAAAAATTATATAAGCAAGGCTTTCTTTTACAACTATGGTAAAAATAAATATCATTTACCCCAACTACACAGCCTATCTACAATATAATATTAGTAGTATTAGCTAAAAATCACACTAATTGTTTTCCTTATTTCCTAACTCCGCATTTGCTCAGAATTAGGCCGAGGATCTGGTGCCCATTGCTTACCTGGCCTCCTCTGCTATTGCTGGCCCTTTGCTCACACAGATCCAGCCAAGCTGACTTCCTTGCATGCTTTTACCTTAGCACCAATGCCCTAACGGCAATCTCTGCCTGGAACACGGCATCACCAAAATACCAGTGGAGACTATGCACCTTCTTCAAATCATCCCTCAAATCTTACTTTCTCAAGGTGAAAATACAGTACATTTGCATTTTCCCCCAATCTTCAAATACTTGCCTTTTTCAGTTTTGTATAAGTTTATTTAGGATCACTTAAATATTTTTCTCAGAGGTATAATATTAACAACTAGATTAATTGATTTTTGGCCAAAAATAATCTGTGGTGTGTCTTCTTTTCTATTTATTGTATTTTTGAATGACCAAATGTATACATTGAGAGTTTAAGTGAGAAATTAAAACAAGCAAAGTTTGATTTAAACTCAATGTCTAGCCAATTACTTAGGTCATGGAGCACATTATTTCTTACTAAATTTCTGCAGAAACAGCTGCTTCCTTTCCCATTGTACCTTTGGGGGAAGCATTCTCTTTTTAGTAAGAATTAAACATTGTTATTGAATAATTGAAAAGAAGTTATAGAACAGGCCTATTAAACTGTCACCCATTTTATCACTATACATTTTATGGTCAAAGCTGAGCAGTAGACTTAACAATAACTCATACAATGAATTCTGTTATTTTAAAATACTGTACTTAATGTAGGAGAATATGGTTATAAATTCTGAATCTGTTAGTTTCAAATGTATTGTCCAGAGATGCCTTGGAATGTAGGTTGCATTGTGTTCAGTACTGTGAGACAATAATCAGCTGAATACCATAATCCTCCTTACAGAGTAAATTCTTATTTGACCCCAAGCTTTGTGCAGTCACATAGCAACAGCATTAAAGAATAACTTCTTCCATAGCAGGCCCATCACTAGAGGATTTTATGACTTCATCATTGAAAGAGTGTTGTTTTATGCATAATTTATTAGTAACTGGGGTTTAAAATAAAATGATTGTAAGCAAGTAGAGATTTTCAAATCATCTGATTAATGATGACTCATGATTTTGCTAGAGCTAGAAGGATTAAATGGGAGCACTGCCTGGCACAGTGTTGATATATTTTTGTCTGCATGATGCTTCATGCTTGACAGATGTACATTGGTTGAGCAAAAGGTAAAACAATAAAAATGTGTTAAATATCACTTGTTACTTGAAAAGATTTATTTATTTTTTGTTTTTGATGCATATACATTGTGTTATTTGTTAAAAGTGTTTTTTTGTAGGAGTTGTAGAAATGGAACTTATATATTTCAGATTTTACAGAATTGTTCACTTTTGCTAAGTCTTTTATTTAATGTGTTTTAACAGCTTAAATTTTTAGAATTTGAGTGCAGTGTTGTTTAAACTATACGTTTAGCTTGTGTAATTTTATTAATGAAATGTTATTTTGCTTTACTTAGCAATATCCATGATTTATAAAGCTTTTAAAAAGAAGTAGGTATTTTTTCAGATTATTGAGCTGAAAATGTCATGTACACTCTTTTTATTTAGGAAATGACAACTTTTTAGTTATCTCTACTAAGAAAGATTATGAGTAAGAGATTTTCTTATAGGTAATATTTAATAGTAATATTATTATATTTGATTTCACAGAAATTAGTAATCCTCAAATTCTTTACCCTGCCTTCAGCATCATTATGATTCTTAAAAAATTTGTATATTTTCAGTTGAGTTAAAAAGTATGAATTAAAAGCTTAAGTATCCATATAATTTTTCACTGTATTTATAAATGCTTTCAAATGTTCACTAGATTATATTTTCTGAGGTGATTATTTTATAGTATATATGTTCAGTATTGTAGGTGGTATAATAAAACCACATTAGATGGTAAAGGTGGTAAATATTCGGATGGAAACCACTGTAAAAACATGATGAATTAATATATAGTGTATGAATTGAGAATGTATCTTTGGGAAATTGGGAGAAGTGCCTTTAATTGGGAAAGAAGCTTTTTATTTGGAGTCTTCCCATCAGTCAGTATGATTTTTAGATCTGAAATTTCAAAGAGATTAACTGATAGCGTTTCTTGCTCAAGTTATGGTGTCTAGTCAGAACAGCATTTGTAATGGAATATCTGGTGTGAATAATATAGCTAGAATATTTAGAAATAAATTGAATAGTTAATTCATATGACAAAAAATGAATAATAATAAATAGGTATGCTACTGACTAAGATAAATTTAGGATGTTTAAATTTTTATTTTCAATAGCATGGTTCCAGTTAAGAACCACTATAATAATATGGAAGAGAAAATAATTGTAACAACCTAGGTTTCAATAAAGAGAAGATGAGTAGATATTAGGTAACTGAAAAGTGAGTATAAATACATACAAATTAAGTCAGTGTACAATATCATGAATGCATTGTATTCTAAAGAAAGACATGATTTTGGATTTTGTCTCTTAATATCTCATGGTTTTGGATGGATTAAATGAAATGTAACATTCTAGTTAATTTCTCCATTCCTCTGGATTATAATTTATGGGTTATATTCTGGGTTTTTTAAAATCTTCCCAGTCCAGTGGGTTTTATTTCCTCCAACTTTACCATAATTTGTACCTTGATTTTTTTTTTTCATATAATCAACTTTATTTTTAAAGAAGTTTTAGATGACATAAAGATTACATCAAAAGTATAGGGGATCCCCATATTCCCCAACCTCTTTCTCTCCCTAATTTTCCCCTATTAATAACTTCTTGCATTAGTGTGGTATGTTTGTTACAATTGCTGAACAAATAGTCAAGCATTGCTGCTAATCAAAGTCTGTAGTTTATATTATGGCTTACACTTTGTACTGTACAATTTTTTAGGTTTTGACAAAATGTATAATGGCCTTTCTGCATCATTGCAATATCATGCAGAATAATTCCAATGCCCTATGTTCCAGCAGTTCTTCCCTTCCTCTCCCCTCAGAACCCCTAGTAACCACTATCTTTATATCAGTGTTATAAATTCTTTTGTTACTACAGTAATACAGTTTACTTTGGTCCATGGTTGCATTCCCCCCTTATGTTTGTTCTTTCCTCAATTTGGGGGATTTTGGAATGGTAATGCCCACTCTGCTTCAGATTTAGAGGGGTTTTAGATTTTATGGGGCAGATGGAAGAAACTGTTTTGCTTGTTTTTAGGGATGGGCGTTGTCCATCATCATCCTTTTGATAGAAGACTTAAGTCTCTGGGACATATATTTAATGAGTATAGTGCTAATTATAGGTTCAATAAAAGGGGCAGAAGAATCATGTGTAGGGAAATTATAAATAAGTCTAACTCTGATACATTGGAGAAATAGGTTATAATATATTCCAAGGTAAGGCCCACCGATGGGTTGCTGATTTCATGGGGTTGTGTGCCTTGCCTATAGTGTCCAGATGGCTTTGTTTACTGTGGGAATTAGTGAGATCTGCCTGAGATGTGCATAAGTGTAACCTCTGGAATGACTTCCCAACTCACTTTGAAATCTCTTAGCTGTAAAAACTTTTTTGTATTTACTGTTTTTCTCTTTGGTCAAGGTCTTTTTTTCCAAATGCGTTGCTGGTTGGTGCTTGATATTAATCCCTTGCTGCCAGGGAGGCTTATCTCCGGGAGTCATATCCCACACCAGGGGGAAGGTTGTGAGTTTATTTGCTAACTTTGGCTTAGAGAGAGTACACATTTGAGTAACAAGGAGGTTTTCAGGAGGTAATTCTTAGGCAATATTTATTATTAGGCTAAGTTCCAATTTTATGAGAATAAGGTTCATATGTACAAGCATTAATATAGAAGGCTTGGCATATTTGTCTGCTTTCTTTCAGTAGGCACTGTCTATGTATGTACTCTAGATTAACTTGCCACCCTATTTGAGAACTTAGAAAGACCCACTCAGGATGGGAGTTTAATATTTTGTTGGTTATTGTGTAGGTCTCCACCCACTAAGATAACACCCTATGACAAAATGACACACTCATATTTCATGCCCCAGGTACACCCTTCCCCACCCCCATTCACATCCTCCTACCATTGTAGTTTCAACCACAGACCTACAAAACCCCAGAGTTCACCTGTTCTTTCCTCCAGCCCTCCCCCAGTTCACACTGGGATAGCCCACCCCACCCTCCCAACCCCGTTCACACTCACACTCCAGCACCATTGACCCCACTCACATCACTGCACCACCATCACCCCTGACCACTGCCAAACCACCTCCATCCACTTCATCATAGATTTCTTCTCAGATTAAGCATTGGCTTACCACAGTCTACTCCCTTTTTATCTCCTGGTAACCTATCTTCCAGACTCTACTTCTGTGAGTCTGCTCAATATCCTTAGTTAATATCAATGAGATCATGCAATATTTGTACTTTAGTGACTAGCTTACTTCACTCAACAGCAGGTGTTTGAGATTCATCCGTGTTGTTGCATGTGTTAATACTTCACTCCTTATTACAGCTGAGTAATATTCCATTGTTTGCATATACCACATTTTGTTTATCTGATCATCCATTGATGGATACTTGGATTTCTTCCAACTTTTGGCAATTATGAATAATGCCATGATGAACATTGGTGTGCATATATCTGTTCATGTCTCTGCTTTCAACTTTTATGGCTATATTCTTTAGTATTGGGATTGCATATGGCAATTCTATACTTAGCTTCCCGAGAAACCATCAAACCCTCCTCCACAGTGGCTGCACCATTCTACATTTCCACCAGCAGTGGATGAGTGTTCCTCCACATCCTCTCTATCACTTGTAGCTTTCTGTTTGTTTGTTTTTTAATTGCAGCCAGTCTAATAGGTGTAAGATGATAACTCATTGTAGTTTTGATTTGCATTTCCCTAATTGCTAGTGATGTTGAGCATATTTTCATGTGCTTTTTAGATATTTGTATTTCCTCTTTGGAAAAGTGTCTGTTAAAATCTCTTGCCCATTTTTAAATGGGTTGTTTGTCTTTTTATTTTCAAGATGTACAATTTCTTTATATATGCTGGATATTAGACCCTTATTGGATAAGTGGTTCCCAAATATTTTCTCCCATTGAGTAGGCTGCCTTTTCATTTTCTTGACAAACTCCTTTGAAGCACAAAAGTTTTTAATTTTGAGGAAATTCCATTTATCTGTTTTTTCATTCATTGCTTGCACTTTGGCTGTAAAGTTTATGAAAACATTTCCTACTACAAGGTTTGTAGATGCTTCCTTACATTACCTTCTAGGAGCTTTATGGTCTTGGTTCTTATATTTAGGTCTTTGATCCATCTGAGTTAATTTTTCTATAGAGCATGAGATGGTGATCTTTCATTCCTTTGGATCTGGATCTCCAGTTCTCCCAGCACCATTTGTTGAAGAGATTATTCTGTCCCAGTTGTGTGGGCTTGGTGGCCTTTTTGAAATCAGTTGGCCGTATATATGTGGGTCTGGGCAAATGAACTCTCAATTAGGTTCCATTGGTCAGTATGTCTATCCTTGTGCCAATACCATGCAGGTTTGACCACTTTAGCTTTGTAGTATGCTTTAAATTCAGGTAGCATGTTTCCTCCAACCTCCTTTTTCTTTTTCAAGATGTTTTGGCTATTCAGAGCCGCTTACCCTTACAATAAGGTTTGATAATTGGCTTTTCCAGTTCAGTAACAAATGCTGTTGGAAATTTTATTGTGATTGTTGAATCTGTAGATCAATTTGGGTAGGATAAACATCTTAATGATATCTAGTCTTCTAATCCATGAACATGGAATATTCTTCCATTTATTTAAGTCTTCTTTGATTGCCTTTAGCAATGTTGTGTAGTTTTCTTTGTGCAAGTCCTTTAAATCCTTAGTTAAGTTTATTCCTAGATATTTGGTTCTTTTAGTTGCTATTGTAAATAGAATGTTTTCTTGATTTCCTCCTCAGATTGCTCATTATTAGTGATTTTTGCATATTGATCTTATATCCCATCACTTTGCTGAACTTGTTTATCAGCTCTAGAAGCGTTGTTGTAGATTTTTCAGGACTTCCTAGTATCATGACATCTGCTAATAGTGAAAGTTTTACTTCTTCCTTTCCAATTTGGATGTCTTTTATTTCCTTTTCTTGCCTAAGTGCTTGAGCAAGTACTTCTAATACAATGTTAAATAAGAGTGGTGACAGTGGGCATGCTTGTCTTTTTCCAGATCTAGAGGGAAAGCCTTTAGCCTTTCACCATTGAGTATGATGTTTGCTGTGGGTTTTTCATATGTGCTCTATCACATTGAGGAAGTTGTCTTCTAATCCTATCTTTTGAAGTGTTTTTTTTTTTTCAAGAAAGGATGCTGTATTTTGTCGAATGCCTTTTCTGTGTCAATAGAGATGATCATGTGCTTTTTTTCCTTCGATCTGTTAATGTGGTATATTACATTAATTGATTTTCTTATGTTGAACCATGCTTGCATACTGGTGTAAAATCCACTTGATCATGGTGTGTAATTCCTTTAATGTGTTGTTGAATTTGATTAGCAAATGTTTTGTTGAGGATTTTTGCATCTAAGTTCATTAGAGAGATATGTCTGTAGTTTTCTTTTCTTGTAGCATCTTTATGTGTCTTTGGTATTAGGACAATGTTGGCATCATAGAATGAGTTAGGTAATCTTCCTTCCTCTTAAATATTTTTGAAGAGCTTGAGGCAGATTGGAATTAGTTTTTCTAAATTGATTGATAGAATTCACCTGTGAAGCCATCTGGTCCTGGGCTTTTCTTTGTGGAAGGTTTTTGATGACTAATTCAATCTCACTACTTGTGAGTGAGCTATTGAGTTTTTTTATTTCTTCTTTCATAAATGTAGGTTGTTCTTATTCTAGAAACTCATCCATTTAATCTAAATTGTCCATCTTGTTGGCATATAGTTTTTCAAAGTATCCTCTTATTATACTGTATTTCTTTTGGGTCAGTGGTGATATCCTCTCTCTCATTTCTGATTTTATTTATTTGCATCTTCTCTCTTCTTTTTCTTTGTAAGTTTAGCTAAAGATTTGTCAATTTTATTAATCTTCTCAAAGAACCAGTATTTTGTTTTGTTAATTCTTTCTGATGTTTTAAATTCTCAATTTCATTTATTTCTGCTCTAATCTTTATTTTGTTCCTTCTGCTTACTTTGGGATTAGTTTGTTCTTTTTCTAGTTCCTCCTGTTGTGCAGTTAGGTCTTTGATTTTAGCTTTTTCTTCTTTTTTAATGTTGGCATTTAGGGCTTATGAATTTCCCTCCGAACGCTGATTTAGCTGCATCCCATAAATTTTGGTATGCTATGTTCTCATTTTCATTTGCTTAAAGGTGGTTACTGATTTCTCTGGCAATTTCCTCTTTGACCCACAAATTGTTTAAGAATGTGTTATTTAACTTCTATATATTTGTGCTATTCCAATTCTCTGTCATTTATTGATTTCCAACTTCATTCCATTGTGGCCAGAGAAAGAGCTTTTTATAATTTCAAAATTTGTTGAGACTTGCTCTGACCTAGCATGTGGTCTGTTCTCAAGGATGATCCGTGGTGCTCAAGAAGAATGTATAACTTGTTGTTTTGGGGTATAATGTTCTGTATAAGTCCATTAGATATAGTTGTTCTAACATATTATTGAAGGTCTCTATTTATTGAGTCTCTGTCAAGATGTTCTGTCTAATGGTGATAATTTTTTTGAAGCCCCCACTATGATTGTAGAGGCATCTATTTCTCCCTTTACTTTTGCCAGTTTTTGCCTCATGTATTTTGAGGCTCCCTGGTTAGGTGCATAAATATTTATGATTGTTCTATTTTCTTGGTAGATTACCCCTTTTATTAATATATAGTGTCCTTCTTTGTCTCTTAAAACAGTGTTGCCTTTAAAGTCTGTATTGTCTGATATTAGTATAACTACTCCTGCCCTTTTTTGGTTACTATTTACATGTAAAACCATTTTCCATCCTTTCACTTGCAATCTGTGTGTGTCTCTGCATCTAAGGTGGGTTTCTTGTAGATAGCATATAGATGGGTCTTATTACTTTATCCATTCTGCCAATCTCTGTCTTTTGATCAAAGAGTTTAATTCGTTAACATTCACTGTTATTACTATAAATTCCGTGCTTACTTTAGCCATTTTTACCTTAGGCTTATACATGTCGTATTTTCATTTCTCTTTTTATCCTTTTAGGTACTCTTTCTAATAATCTTCCTTTCTACATTCTTCTCCAACCTACTTTCTCCGTTTTTTCTTTTCAACCTGCACAACTCCCTTTAGTATTTCTTGAATGGCAGGACTCTTCTTGACAAATTCTCTCAATTTCTGTTTATGTGTAACTATTTTGAACGCTCCCTCATTTTTGAATGACAGTTTTGCAGGATACAGAATTCTTGGCTGGCAGTTTTTTCTTCCAGCACCTTAACTATGTCATACCACTGCCTTCTTACCTTCATGGTTTCAGATGAGAAATCAGCACGTAATCTTATTGAGCTCCCTTTATATGTGATGGATCTCTTTTCTCTTGCTGCTTTCAGGATTCTGTCTTTGTCTTGAGCATTTGACAGTTTGACAAATATATGTCTTGGGGTATCTCAGCTAGAATTTATTGTGCTTGGAGTATGTTGTACTTCCTGATACATCCATGCCCCTCATAAGAGCCACGAAAATTTCCCCCATTATTTCCTCAATTACTCCTACTACCGCTTTACACATCTTTTCTCCCACTGGGATGCCCGTAATGTATATGTTTGTGTGTTTCATGTTGTCATTCAGTTCCCTCAGTCCCTGATGAATTTTTTCCTTTTTTTAAATTTATTTTTATCTATCTCTTCTACTATCTATGTGATTTAAGATGTCCTGCCTTCAATGTCACTAATTCTTTCCTCTGTTCAAAACTACTGTTATGTGCTGTACTTCCAATGTAGTTTTAATTTCTTGTATGGTGCCTTTCATCACCGTAAGATCTGTTGTCTTTTTATATATGCTTACAATTTCTTCTGTATGTTCTCTCAGTGTCTTTTTTTTAATAAATTAATTTTATTGTTGCATATTAATAAAGCATAAATCCATCCAAAGTGTACAGTCAGTGGTATTCAATATAATCACATATTTGTGCATTTATCACTTCAATCATTCTTAGGGCATTTCATTATTCCAATAATAATAATAAAAAATAAAAAGCAAACAAAACTCATCCCTTGTCAACCCCTCTGTGCTTCCCCTGCCGTATATACCTGCTGTTCTTTTTCCTTCTCTCTAGTATATTTGTATTTATATTTTGTAAAAACAGTCTTATATATGCAATATCACCCATATTCGTGCTTTACATGAGGTTTTACTATCATTGCAGTACCATGTTACAGTTTTAAACTTTCCTTCTGGGAAGCGGGTGTGGCTCGGTGGATGGAGCCCCCGTTTGCCATGTGGGAGGCCCGGGTTCGCGTCCCAAGGCCTCCTTGTGGGGGCACGCCGGCCTGGGCGGTGCGGTGGGCTGATGCGGCGACCTCGCAGCGGGAGGCAGGTGTGGCGCAATGGATGGAGCACCCGTTTGCCTTGTGGGAGGCCCTGGGTTTGCTTCCCGGCGCCTCCTTGTGAGGGCGGGCCGGCTCGCGCGGCGCCGTGGGCTGGTGCGGCAGGACCTCGCGGTGGGGGGGAGGTGAGCGGACGCGGAGAGGACGCGCAGCAGGTGGACACGGTGGCGCAGGCGGCAAGGGGGGGGATAGATAAAATAAGGTGAATAAATCTTAAAAAAAAAAAATAAAAATAAAAAAATAAATAAACTTTCCTTCTAGTAATATACATGACCTTGGTCTTTCCCTTTCAGCCACTGTCATACTCATACAATAGCACTGCTAGTTACAAACATCATGATATACTTTAACCATTTCTATTCATTTCCAAAGAGTTATAAACCACCTTTTTACCAATTCTGCACAGGTTAACCCTCAGCTTTCCATCTCTACCCTCCTTCTATTTTCTGGTGACCTATATTCTAATTATTAACTCCATGCATTTACACAATATATTTAGTTCATATAGCACAATCATACAGTATTTGTTCTTTTGTGTCTGGCTTGCTTCACTCAACATAATGTCCTCCATGTATATCCATGTTGTCATATGCTTCATGACTTCATTTCTTACCACTACATAACATTCCATTGTGTATCTACACCACAATTTGTTTATCCATTCATCAGTTGATGGACACCTGGGTTGTTTCCAACATGCAACTCAACAATAAAAAGACAATCTACTCAATTAAAAAATGGGCAAAAGACTTGAAAAGACAATTGTCCAAAGAAGAAATACAAATGGTGAAGAAACACAGGAAAAAAATGTTCCACATCACTAGTGATTAAGGAAATGCAAGTCAAAACTAAAGTGAGATATCATTTCACATCTAGTAGACTGGCCACTATTAAAAAGTTGGAAAATTGTAAATGTTGGAGAGGATATGGAGAGATAGTAACACTTATTCACTGTTGGTAGGAATGTAGAATGGTACAGCCACTGTGGAGGACTATTTGGCAGTTCCTAAGGAAGTTGAATATAGTCTTGCTACGTGACCTGGCAATACCATTGCAAAGTATATATCCAAAAGAACTGAGAGCAGTGACATGAACAGACATCTGTACACCAATGTTCATAGCAGCATTATTCACAACTGCCAAAAGTTGGAAACCAGTGTCTCCTTTATATCCTTTATCTCTTCCTTCATTTCATTGAGTTGATTAAGGATATTTTTTGGACATCATTGATTAGTTGCTCCATGTTGTGTGTCTCCTTTTGCATTTTACCTTTTTCATTAGACCGAGCCATGTCTCCCTGTTTCTTAGTATGGCTTTTAATTTTTTTTTGCTGATGTCTAGGCATCTATTTATCTTGAGGGGTTTTTCAGCTGGTTAGGTTCTCTTTCTAGTCTATGGTATTATTTTTCTCTGGTTTTGCATTAAGGGTCCTCTTTAATATTTTGTTCTATATCTTTGTAGTTGCCAATGTTCAACTTAAAAAATATCATATCCACCAAAAAAAAAAA
>JAQZBX010018864.1:0-34244 GCA_029593785.1 Cabassous unicinctus
AAAAACTAACCCAAAAGGAAGTAGAAAGAAAGAAATAACAAAGATTAGAACAAAACTGAATGAAATATAAAATAAGAAAACACTAGAAATAAACAAAACCAAAACCTGGTTCTTTGTGAAGATCAATAAAATTGACAAACACTTAGCCAGACCAACAAAGAAAAAGAGAGAGCAGATGCAAATACACAAAATAAGGAATGAGCAAGGGGATATCACTACTGACCCCGCTGAAATAAAGAGTATCATAAGAGGATACTTTGAAAAGTTATATGCCAAAAAGAATGATAATTTAGAGGAAATGGACAAATTCCTAGAAACTTACAAACATCCTACATGGAGGAAAGAAGAAATTGATGAACTCAACAGTCAAATTACAAATAGAGATAAACTCAGTCATCAAAAACCTCCCAACTAAGAGGAGCCCAGGACCAGATGGCTTCACAGGTGAATTCTAACAAACATTCTGGAAAGAGCTAACACCAATTCTGCTTGAGCTCTTCCAAAAAATAGAAGTAGAAGGAACATTGCCTAACTCATTGTATGATGCCAACATTACCCTAATACCCAAGCCAAATGAAGATATCTCAAGAAAGGAAAATTACAGACCAATTTCTCTAATGAACCTAGATGCTAAAATCTCAACAAAATACTTGCTAATGACATTCAACAACATATCAAAAGAATTGTCCACCATGACCAAGTGGGATTCATCCCAGGTATGCAAGGATGGTTCAACATAAGAAAATCAATCAATGTAATACACCACATAAACGGATTGAAAGAAAAAAATCACATGATCATCTCTATAGATGCAGAAAAAACATTCAACAAAATACAGCACTCTTTCCTGAAAAAAAAACACTGCAAAAGATAGGAATAGAAGAAAAGTTTCTGAACATGATAAAGGGTATATATGAAAAACCCAAAGGTAACATCATCTTCAATGGTGAAATCCTAAAAGCCTTCCCTCTGAGATCAGGAACAAGACAAGGGTGACCACTATCACCACTCCTATTTGACATTGTCTTAGAAGTACTTGCTCAAGCACTGAGGTAAGAAAAAGATATAAAATGTATCCAAATTGGAAAAGAATCATCATGCTAATAATCAAAGAGGTAATAGATTTCAAAATCTATAAGGCCCATAAACAATGCCATTAGGTGGCCCGATTTGGCAAGCCTGTCTTTGACATTAATTACGGAAAATTTGAGATGCAATACTTGCACATATGAAAACTTTACAGCTAATTTGATATATAATTTTAAAAGACTACTGAATGCTTTCCTACTAAACCTGGTACCCTTAGAAGTATTTATCTTCTCATATTTTATGTAGTATTGAAGAAATAAATGTCTTACCCTAAATAGTGACCATAAAAGTTGTCTTACTTCGTCACTTGCATTATATACAGATATTCCAGATGGTGTCAGTTTGACCAATCCATCAATAAACCAGCACTGAGTATCTGAGTTCCTCCGCATGCCAAGGCAGTGAGGGTATGTCCTACATCTTGTATTGCAGCAGGGTCAGGTCAGTGTTGATGTGTGCCTCTGCCACCTACTTATGCATGTGTGTCATTCCCTGGGGTCTTTGAAAAGTGCAGTCCTGAATTTACTCTGCCATTGGGCACTTCCTGAGGAAATGTTCTGATTATCTTGCATCCAGGGGCTTTCTAGCCACAGAAGCACCTGAGAGCTCTTGGTAATCCTTTCCATTATCACCAAGGACTGATAGTATGGCATAACTTGCCCTTTGAAGGAGTAGTGCTGGGTTGTGTCTGGAAATTTTGTCATCTAAAAACCCATGGCTCTTTATGTATGACCCAACATAGAAGTGCCAGGAAGATACCAAGATGTGGAATATGCTGGCACCAACAAACAAAATGCTTAATAACTTGCTGGGCATTTTTTTATGGAGGTGCAGGAATTTAGGGACAATACCTTGCCTTTTACTGGGTCATGGAACTATTGCTGGACTCTGACTGATACCCTAAGAAAGTGTTCTACTGGGAAAGGCCTTGTATGTTACTGGAATTCATCACCAAACCAGATTGTTGAATCCCAATTAGCAATACATGCAACCCATGGGCAGTTTTTTCCTCTAACTGGCCCCACCAACATGATGTCATAAATATAATGGAACACTTGGAGTCTTCTGAGCAGGGCTAGCTTGCTCACTCTTCCCCCTCTTGGGAGCAGATAGTGGGGGGATTTAAATACTTGGGTGGCAGTACAGTGAAGGTATCCTGTCGGCCTTACCATTGGGAAGCAGCTTGATTCTGGACCTCTTCTGTGAGTGTGATGGCAACAAAAGCATTCACCAGGTCAAAAACCCCATATCAAATATCAGTGAAGGCTATAATGCCTTCCAGGAGAGTCACAAAATCTAGGACTGCAGGTGCCAAGGTGGAATCTTCTGCTTTCTAGCACCAGAAATCTATAATTAGTAACCATGACCAACAAACTTGTCCCTGGCCACACCAGGCTATTGTAGGCAGAGATCATGGAATGTAAGGCAGCCATAGGTAGAAGGCCTTTTATGAATACTGTATTGTCCTTTACTCCACCAGGAAGCCAATATTGCTGTTCATGGACTGTTCAAGGAGGTAGGAGCACTGAAGGTGCACAGTCTGTACCATATTACCTCCCTTAACCATGATGGACAGAAATTTTTTGTGGAAACATACAATTTCATTCACTACTGGGACATGAAGTGGTGCAGGATCTTTAGGTTTATAACTCTCTATATATTTTTAGAGGTGCCAGGGACTGAACCTGGTACCTTGCATGTGGGAAGCTGGCACCCAACCACTGAGCCACATCAGTTTCCCTGAAGTGGCTTTTTCATTTGCTTTGCTTGTTGTTTGTTTGTTTGTTGTTGTTTTTTTTCAGGAGGCACTGGGAACTGAACATCTCCCATGGGAGGAGGGCATTCAACCATTTGTGCCACCTTTGCTCCCAATCCCATATATTTTAAGCATTGAATTCCCTATTCTGTTTCACCACCCCATGAGTTGGTAAACTATCTTCTAGATTTTGACTTTATGAGTGTGTTGATTATAATTATTTCATATCATTGAGACCACACAATATTTCCACTTTTAAGCTTAGCTTTTTTCACTCAACATATCTTGGGTTCATCTATGTTGTCGCATGTATCAGAACTTCATTCCTTTTTTAATGCTGAAAAATATTCTATTGTGTGTATATAACACAATTTACTTATCCATTCAGTGGTTGTAGACATGGATTTCTTCCATCTGTTGGTAACTGTGAAAAATGTCACTATAAACATCAATGTGCAAATATCTGTTTGAGCAATGGGTTTTAATTTTTTGGGGTATACAACTAGTCTTTTCACTGCCAGATCCTATGTTAGTTCTATAATTAGCTTTCTGAAGAACCACCAAACTGTCTTCCACAGTGGCTGCACCATATTACATTGCCACCACTAATGAAAGAGAGTTCTTATTTCCCTGATTCCTCTCTGTATTAGTCAGCCAAAAGGATGCTGATGCAAAATACCAGAAATCTGTTGACTTTTATAAAAGGGTATTTATTTGGAGTAGAAGCTTACACTTACTGGGCCATGAAGTGTAAGTTGTTTCCCTCACCAAAGTCTGTTGCCGTGTGTTGGAGCAAGAGGGCTTCTGATGTCTGCAAGGGATCAGGCTTCCTCTTCCTCTCAAGGGTCTGTAGTTCAAGCTTCTTCCAGTATCAGCTGCAGGCAGGGATAAGTCTTGTCTCTCCTGAGGCTCATTTTTGTCTGGGCTCACCTCTGCTTTCTCTACAAGGCCAGCTGTAAACTATCAGGTGAATGCCTATCTCTTCCTGTGGCCTCTGCCATGTCTAATGGAGCCCTCTGTCTTTCCTCACATATCTGCTTCTCTGTGTATTTACTTCCTGGGGCTCTAGCATTAATACTTCTCTGTGGTTTGGTTTAGGGACTCAACATCCTTTTGCTGTTGACCAACCAAAGCCTTAATCATTATTTAATCAAGTAAAAGTGAAACCTCTGAATCCAATATAATCTAATATGCCCAGAGGAACAGACCAGTTTACAAATATAATCCAATACCTATTTTTGGAATTCATAAACAATATCAAACTGCTAGACTCTCAAAAAATATTTTCAATTAAAAAAAATAGCAGCCATTCTAATGGGTAAGAAGTGGTATCTCAATGTGGCTTGGATTTGCATTTCCCTGATGGCTATTGATGTTGGATCTCTTTTCATGTGCTATATTTCCATCTGTATATCTTCTTTGGAGAGATGTCTGTTCAAGTCTCTTGCCCATTCTTTAATCATGTTGTTAAGTTGAAGGTCTTCTTTACATATATTGGATAATAATCCTTTATTGGATATTTTCTCCCATTGTGTACCTTGTTGTTTAACATTCATGATAAAGTCCTTTGAGCAATAAAGTTTGTTAATTTTACTGAGGTCCTATTTATTCAATTTTTTTTTCTTTTTCTGCCTGTGGTTAGGGTGTAAATACTGAGAAACCATTGCCTAAGGCAAGGGCCAGAAAATGCTTTCCTACATGTTCTTCTATAAGTTTGAGAGTTCAGGCTCTTCTGTTAAGATCTTTGATATATTTTGGGGTGAGTTTTTATATGATGTGAAGTAGAAGTACATCATTTTCCCCATGGAGATCCAGTTTTCCCAGCACTATTTAAGAGGTTATTCTTTTCCAATTGACTGGTGTTTTCCACTTTGTGAAAAAATCTCTCTATAAATGTGAGGACTGCTTTTCTGTTTGTTTTTTGGTATTTTTCTTTTTTACACATTCACACATTTATTCAAATAAAATATTAATGTCTATTGTACAACAGTCTATATTCACAGAAAACATTTCCCCTGAAGAGTTAAACTCATAATTTCACATCACAGAGGAGTAAATAAGATTCAATAGTACAGTATTAGTGAATGAAAATATGACCAGCTTAAATGAGACAAAAGGAGAGGGTTTTATTTGATTTTATCATCCATTTTAGTACTTCTTACTACACAGGTGTATTATTTTATTTAAATTTCAGGTGAGAGAGGAGTCCAAAAAGTGGGTTAAGATGATCCCTAAAATGATTGACTCTGAGAGCTATACACTGACGACCTCTTCCACCCACACCCATATGGTAAGATGATTTCTTCACCAAGTCCATGCTATTTTCTAGTATGAGATATTCAGTTCTTTTTTTTTTTTTTTGTATGTGGGTGGGTAAGGGTAATATGGGAATCCCCTATACTTATTTTTTTCTTTTTTTCCCTTTATTTTTAAAGAATTTTTAGAATATATAAAAATTACATAGAAAATATAGGGAATTCCCATATACCCCACTCCCTCCCCCTCCCATACTTTCCCTCATTAACAACATCTTTCATTAGTGTGGTACATTTGTTACAATTGATGAACACATATTGAAGCATTGCTACTTACCATGTCTAGAGTTTACATTATAGTTTACACTATACACTGCACAATATTATAGGTTTTTTTATTTGTTCATTTGTTTATTTGTTTATTTTAAAAGATGCTTGGATTACATAAATGTTACACAAAAATTACAAGGATTCCCATGTTCCCCACCTACCACACCTCCCATAACATCCCACATAAACATCTTTCATTAGTGTGGCACATCACCTGCAATGGGTATACACACCCTGAGGCTTTGCCATTAAACATGGACCATAGTTCATATTGTAGACCACACTCTCTCCCACACAGTTGTGCATGTTATATATTGATGTAAAATGGCCTATATCTATCATTGTAATGTGATGCAGGATAATTCCCAAGACTTGAAAAAGCCCCTGCATTACAACTGCTTTTCCCTTCCCTGCCCTGAAAGCATCCAGTGGCCACTGGCTCCACCTCACTGTTGTAATTTCTTCCATTACTTGAATCACAATATATCTACAACAGAATACCATTAAGTCCACTCTAGTCCATAGCTCTTCCCCCAATCCTGAGGAGTTTGGGATAGTGATGTGCACTTCACCTCCCAGTGAGAGGGGGCTTATATCCCATGGATATGATGAATGGGATTATCCTGCCTGCAGGTGCAGGCTCTCTCCATTCCCTTGTATGGTGGTTGTCCATCATCGTCTCCTCATCAGGTGACTTGGGTGAGTCCATTGAGCTGTAGAGTTGGAGTTGCAGCTCCACCTAGATTCCAGACACAGCTGGCACATGGGCAGGCCAAAGGCTCCAGTCTCTGGAAGTACAGCTAGAAACTCCAGCATCACATATAGGTTTGAATAGAAGGGACTGATGGACGATTTGCAGGAGAACTTATTTGAGTCCAATTCTGTCACTCTCAGGAGCACAGATTCCAAAGAAGAGCCCAATGATGAGGCATCAATCTCTGAAACTATCCCCCCTTATATGGGACCTGGGTGTCTCCAGAGCCCTCAGGACTCCCTCTGTGTGGGGTGATATTCAATTTGGTGTTCTATGAGGTCCTACTGAGGTGTTTGTAAGCATTACTTCTGGGATAATGTCCCAACTCTCTTTGAAGTCTCTTAGCCACATGAACTCATTTGTCTTTACCTTTTCCCCCATTTATTCAAGGTCTTTTTCCAGTCATATTGCCAGTTGGCACTTGGTATTAATCCCTCATTGCCAGGGAGGCTCATCCCTGGGAGTCATGTCGCATGATGGGGGGAAGGTAATGCATTCATATGCTGAGTTTGGCTTAGAGAGAGGCCACATTTGAGCAAACAGGAGGCTTTCAGGTGGCAAACATAGGCACCCCATAACAGTAGGCTAAGTTTCAATTACAAGAGCAAAGACTCATAAGGCTAGTCATCAATAACAAGAACCTATCAGTGGACCATCCTCCTTTGCCAGACACTGCCCCTGCACTTGGGGGACGGTTGCTGCTCCCTTGGAAATTGTGGCTGAGCTCTCCAGTATGGGAATTCTGTATTCCCTCATTTATTGAGTGATTGTCAACCCACTGTGACCATGCCCCACACCTTGATCATTTAAACAATTTTATATATCTTGCATGTATATTCAGGTGAACTTCCTCCCAAGAAACCCCCATGCCAGACACCCCCCATCAATGACCCTCTGCTGCCCCTGTTGTAACCCTTCTGTGATCTAAACCTTCCTTGAAGATGAAGCTCATATAATAGCCAAATGCAATTAATAGGAAAATGAAATAATAATGATAAGCTTAAATGTAAGAGAAAAAATACACAGAAACTCAGAAAAAAATCGAAAAATATAATAAAATTAAAGGATTTAGACATTAAAAAATGTGGAAAATTTTTAAAAAATATTATAAAATAAAAAAATTATTATTATTTTTTCCTTTACCTCTGCATTATCAGGTGTCCAGTCTGTACCATGGCACCTTCCCCCTCTGACTCCCCAGTGTCTCCCAAATTTTCATTTACTTTCAAAGAAGTTTTAGTCAGAGCAAAGTCACACACAGAATACTAGGGTCTCTCATTTATCCAACCTCCTTCCCCTATCCTCACCCCATATTAAAACCTTTTTTATGTGGATGGTAGAATTGTTATAACTGTAATACAGATAGTGAAACATAGCTACTAAACATTGTCAATGGTTTACAGTATAGTTTACAATTTAGACGGTACATTTTAATAATTTTTGATGATATTTACCATGTCCTGTGTCCATTATTGTAAGGTAAAGAAAAGCATTTCCCATGACCACTAAATACACCCTGTTTGATCTTTTCTGTTCCTTCTTCCCCATCACGCTGGGGTACATGACACTTCCCTATCTGAACTCATTGGATGACAAAATTTATAGTTACATGCAACAAGAGGTCTTGACACACTGATTATCCTCCCCTATTAGGATCCACCCTTGCTCCTAAGAGATACCCACTTGTCTGTTTCTGGGTGAATCGGTCCTCTCAAAGATGGGGGTCCATCTCCCTCCCACTCACCGTGTGGGTCTCCACTCCCCACACAACAGATTATGACAAGATGAACAATCATGCAATCCCCAGAAGCCTACTCCAGATGCACCCCATCCTGAATGCACCCCAACCTACACCCTAAACCAGTGATGCTACCTTGTCATATTGCCATAAAAGCATTCCCATTCCTGCATTTTCAACATCATATGCACAAATACCATGTTCACCTTGTCCGCATCCCATCTCTCAGTCCATTATCCTGGGTATTGTAACCCGCCCTTCTTAATCTACCCACCTGTCAACCCTGCACCACCAAACCCAGTAATATCACTACCCACCTGTCCTATTCTTCAATATGCAACTAAACTCTATCACTTTACCATAGATTATGTCCATATGGGTGATGGCTTATAATTTTCTCTTCTCTTTATCTCCCTTGTTAACCTATCTTTCAGACAATGGTTCTCAGAGACTGCTCACTTTCCTCAATGCAAATCAGTGAGGTCATATACTGTTCATCCTTCAATGCCTGGCTTGCTTCACTCAACATAAGGTCTTCAAGATTCATCCATGTTATTCTGTGTGTTAGCACTTTATTCCTTCTCACAGCTGAGTAATATTCCATTGTATGTATGTACCACATTTTGTTTATCCATTCATCTATTGATGGGCACTGGGGCTGATTCCAACTTTTGGCAATTGTGAACAAAGTGGCTAGGAACATTGGTGTGCATATATCTGCTCGTGTCTTTGCTTTCAATTCTTCTGGTTATATACCCAGGAGTGAAATTGCTGGATCCTATGGAACATCTATAGTTAGTGTTCTGAGGAACTGCAAAACTGTCCTCCACAGTGGCTGGACCATTCCACAATACCACCTGCAGTGGATAAGGGTCCTTATTCCTCCACATCCTCTCCAACACTTATAGTTTGCTGTTTTTTTAATAGCTGCCATTCTGATGGTTGTAAGATGGTATCTCATTGTAGTTTTGACTTGCATTTCCCTACTAGCTAGCGATGTCGAGCATTTTTTCATGTGCTTTTTAGCCCTTTATATTTCTTCCTTGGACAAGTGTCTTTTGAGGTCACTTGGCTATTTTTTCAATGGGTTGTTTGTCTTTTTATTTTTGAGCTCCAGGATTTCTTTATATATGCAGGATATTAGGCTCCTATCATATATATGTTTGCCAAATATTTACTCCGTTTTGGTAGACTGCCTTTTTATTTTCTTAATAACATCCTTTGAGGTGCAGACATTTTTAATTTTGAGGAGATCTGATTGATCTATTTTTCTCTTGCTGCTTGTGCTTTGGGTGTGAAGTTATGCAACCATTTCCTATTAAAAGGTCCTGTAGATGCTTCCCTACATTATCTTCCAAGGTCTTTATGGTTTTGGCTCTTATATTTAGATCTTTGATCCATCTTGAGTTGATTTTTGTATAAGGTGTGAGATGGTATTCCTCTCTCATTCTTTTGGATATGGATATCCAGTTCTCCAAGCACCACCTGTTAAAGAGGCCATTCTCTCCCAAATGAGTTGGCTTGGTGGCCTTGTTGAATATCAAATGATGGTATATTTGAGGATCTATATCAGAACTCTCAATTCAGTTCCATTGGTCAGTAGGTCTATCCTTGTACCAATACCCTGCAGTTTTGATCACTGTAGCTTTGTAGTATGTTTTAAAGTCAGGTAATGTGATACCTCCAACTTCATTTTTTTTTCAGTATGTCCTTGGCAATTCGGGGTCTCTTACCTTTACAAACATATTTTGTAGTTAGTTTTTCCATTTCCTTAAAAAATACAGTGTTGATTTTTATTGGGATTGAATTAAATCCATAGATTAGTTTGTGTAGGATAGACATCTTGATGATGTGCAGTCTTCCTTTCCATGAACAGAGAATATTCTTCCATTTATTTAAGTCTTCTTTGATTTCCTTTAACAGTGTTGTGTAGATTTCTGTATATAAATCCTTTACCTCTTTAGTTAAATTTATTCCTAAGTATTTGATTCTTTCAGTTACTATTGTAAATGGTATTTTTTTTCATTTCCTCCTCATATTACTCATTATTGGTGAACAGAAATGCTAATGATTTTTTAGCATTGATCCTATAGCCTGAAATATTACTGAACTCCTTTATAAGTTCTAGATGCTTTTTTGTAGATTTCTCAGGGCTTTCTATGTATAGGATCATGTCATCAACAAATAATGAAATTTTTATTTCTCCTTTTTCAATCTGGATGCCTTTCATATCCTTTCCTTGCCTCAGTGCACAAGCAAGTACTTCTAAAACAATGTTAAATAGGAGTGGTGATAGGGGGCATTCTTGTCTTGTTCTCAAACTCAGAGGGTAGGCTTTTAGGATTTCACCATTGAAGATGATGGTAGCTTTGGGTTTTTGATATATAACCTTTATCATATTCAGAAAGTTTCCTTCTATTCCTATCATTTGCAGCGTTTTTCTTTTTTTTTCAGGAAAAGGTGTTGTATTTTGTCAAATGTTTTTCTGCATCTATAGACATGATCATATGATTTTTTCTTTCAATCTGTTTATGCGGGGTATTACATTGATTGATTTTCTAATATTGAACCATCCTTGCATACCTGGGATGAAGCCCACTTGGTCATGGTGTATAATCCTTTTGATATATTATTGAATGTGATTTGCAAGTATTTTGTTGAGAATTCTAACATCTAGTTTCATTAGAGAAATTGGTCTGTAATTTTCCTTTCTTGTGCTCTCTTTGTTTGATTTTGGTATTAGGATAATGTTGGCATCATAGAATGAGTTGGCAATATTCCTTCTATTTCTATTTTTTGGAAGAGCTCAAGCAGAATTGGTGTTAGCTCTTTCTGGAATGTTTGGTAGAATTCAGCTGTGATGTCATCTGGTCCTGGGCTCTTCTAAGTTGGGAGGTTTTTGATGACTGAGTCTATCTCTTACTTGTAATTGGACTGTTGAGTTCATCAATTTCTTCTTTCATCAATGTACACTCTTTGTGAGTTTCTAGAAACTTGTCCATTTCCTCTAAATTATCATTTTTGTTGGCATATAATTTTTCAAAGTATCCTCTTATGATACTCTTTATTTCTATGGGGTCAGTAGTGATACCCCTTCCTCATTCTTTATTTTGTGTATTTACATCTCTTTTCTCTTTTTCTTTGTTAGTCTGGCTAAGGTTTTTCAATTTTATTGATCTTCTCAAAAAACCACCTTTTGGTTTTGTTCATTTTTTCTAGCACATTCTTATTCTCTATTTCATTTAGTTCTTCTGTAATCTTTGTTATTTCCTTCTTTCTACTTCCTTTAGGTATACTTTGTTGTTTTTTTTCCAATTCCTCCATGTGTGAAGTTAGATCTTGAATTTTAGCTCTTTCCTCTTTTTCAATATATGTATTTATGGCTATGAACTTTCTTCTCAGGACAACTTTCACTGCATCCCATAGGTTTTGATATGTTGTATTGTCTTTTTCATTAGTTTCAAGGTAGTTGCTGATTTCTTTTAAGATTTCTTCCTTGACTCACTCTTTGTCTAAGAGTGTGTTGTTTATCTTCCATATCTTTGTGTCTAACCTGTTTCTCTGGTCCTTAGTGATTTCGAATTTCATTCCTTTGTGGTCAGAGAAATTACTTTGCATAATCTCAATCTTTCTGAATTCATTGAGTACTGTTCTGTCGCCTAGCATGTGGTCTATCTTGGAGTATGATCCATGTGCACTTGAGAAGAATGTAAATCCTGCTATATTTGGGTGTAGTGTTCAGTATATATCTATTATGTCCAGGTCCTCTAATGTATTGTTCAGAGCCTTTGTTTCTTTATTGATTCTCTGTCTAGATGTTCTGTCTAATGATGATAATGGTGTATTAAAGTCCCCTGCTATAATTGTAGAGGCATTTATTTCTCCATTCGCTTTTTCCAGAGTTTGCCTCGTGTATTTTGAGGCATGCTGATTTAGGTGCATAAATGTTTATGATTGTTCTCTCTTCTTGAGAGATTATGCCTCTTACCAATATATAGTGTCCATCTTTGTCTCTTACAATAGTTTTACAATTAAAGTCTATTTTGTCTGATAATATAATAGTTACTCCTGCCCTTTTTTGGCTATTGTTAACTTGTAAAATGGTTTTCCAGCCATTCACTTTCAGCCTCCTTGAATCCCTGCATCGAAGGTGAGTTTCTTGTAGACAGCATATAGATGGATCATATTTCTTTATCCATTCTGCCAATATGTGTCTCTTGAGTCGTGAATTTAATCCATTTACATTCAGTGTTATTACTCACAACAAATTTCTTACTTCAGCCATATTTTCTTTGTGTTAATGTAAGTCATATGTTCTTTTGTTTTTGTTTTTGTCTTTTTATTTATTTTTACACTCTCCTCCAACTCTCTATCCCTTTTTTTCCCTTTCAACTTGTAGAACTTCCTTTACTATTTCTTGAAATGCAGGTTTCTTATTTACATAGCCTCTTAATTTCTGTTTTTCTGTGAATATTTTGAACTCCCATCATTTTTGAATGCCAGTTTTGCTGGGTACAGAATTCCTGGCTGGAAGAATTTTTCTTTTAGTACTTTGACTATATCATACCACTGCCTTCTTGCCTCCATGGTTTCAGATGAGAAATCAGCACTTAAACTTATTGTGGTTCCTTTTAATGTGATGGTTCTCTTTTCTCTTGCTACCTTAAGTATTTTCTCTTTGTCTAGAGTGTTGTGGCTGTCTCGATGAAAAACCCAAACCGGCACTTGGCAAGAGAGGAGGAACCATGCTTTATTACGCACACAGGCACAGATTAAAGTTTGGTTTCCAAATTCTGGGCCCCTAGCACCAGTTTTCTGGAGTTTTTTGGGGGGTCTGCAGGCTCCCCTTCATTGGCTAGTGAGTTGGCAGGTGAAATTTTCTATTACCTTAGGCAAATAAACAAGTGTGGTTACAGAAGCAGAATTTGCAGATTATGAAATCATGCAGGCAGGGTTACAGAGCCAGAAGTGCAGGTTCCAGTTCTAATGAAGGAGATTCTTGTCAGGAAAAGGGGTAAGGGTAGGGCTGTAGTGACTTTTCCTTATCATTTCCCCCCTTTGATGCCCTTATAATTCCCATGGGGCATCATCTGTACTCAGGGGACTTTATCCCCTTAGGGCTAGAATCTTGCTGGTAGTTATGTATAATATCATTGTTTCAATGAACCTGATGAGTGCCTTTATCAGGCATGTGCCAAAGATGACCACTATGAGCAAGATAGCCAGGGGCAGAAGCCATGAGGTCCACTGTCTGAGGTTCCAATCCCAGAACTCTTTAAAGTGGTTTTTCCTCTTTTGGATTTGATCTCTAAGTTCTTTCACTTTGGTAGTGACTATTCCTGTCTCATTAACATAACAGCACTCTTCCCCCAGGAAGATACACATCCCCACTTTCCTCACAACTGAGGCTTCAGATAAGTTATAACATTCTGCCGACATATAGGTACGGTGGGTAAAGGAAGAGGAGGGTTTGTATTTCCCTGTGAGCTGTTTCAACCTATGCATTGCTGAGAGAGGGGCAGTCTTGTAACAACTGAGGCAGGGCTGGGAATTGGCATCAGCCTTGAAGGAGAATAGGAAAAACAGCCTAAGGTACAGAAACATCCTACTATGCACCAGTATGCTATAGCAATTAGGGTTCTATTCACAACAGTCCAGTCCACAGGGGGCAGCCCCGAGTTCAGTTCCAAACACCAAGTCGATCAGGCTGCATAAACACAGGCCCTACCAGGAGCAGGGGTTCATTCAGCTGGCATTCAACGAGGTTGGTGCTCGAGGATCTCGGGTGATTTGCACTCTCATGGGATGGTCAGGTATGGGGTGGGCTGGCCACCTGTTCTGCTCCTTATCGTGTTGGGCCTTCTTGACCCTGGAATGATGAATCCAGGGGGTGATATTGCAATTTTAAGAGCAGTGGGAGTTATAAAGATTACAGTATATGGACCTGTCCAGGAAGGCTGGAGGGGTTCTTTCCTCCAGTCTTTGACACAGACCTGGTCCCCTTGCTGATGAGGGTGCACTGCATGTCCCAAGGGGATGAGGTTTTGGGACAGGATGGTTTTATGTATTTCAGCTAGAGTTCTTCCAAGGTGCTGGAGAATGGAATCTAGGTTGGCCTCTCCTGGAAGCCTGAGACTTCTTCTGAATGCCCGGATGATTGGCGGTGGCCGCCCAAACAGAATTTCAAAGGAAGAGCATCCTGTGTGTCCTGGGGTGCACCTAACTTGGAGAAGGGCCAAAGGGGATAAATCTACCCGGGGGGGGGACAAGTTTCCTGACAGAAGTTTGCTAGGATGGCTTTGAGGGTTCGATTGATGCACTCAACTTTCCCTGAACTTTGAGACCTGTGCTACTTTTTTTTTTTTTTTTTTCATGTCTGAAGAGGTTAAAGTCTCGAGTTACATTTGGAAGCCCCAAGGTGGGGGCTTGCCTGAGTTGTTTCTTGGTGTTTTGAAAAGCCCCCTGTTGGACTTCTCCCCATGCAAGAGATTCCCTTTCTGGACCCACCAGAGTTTCATAAAGGGGTCTGGCCATTGCTGCAAACCCAGGGATACAGATGCAGCAAAACCCTGCTGCTCTGAAAACAGAGCTGTCTTTTCATGGTGGGTGTGGGGATGGAGCAGATCACCCTTTTCCACTCAGGTTCTAGTATCCAGAGCCCTCACGAGATATTGAACCTTTGGTATTTGACCCATTGTCTATAGATCTGAGCCTTCCTCCACCCAGTCCATGTTAAAAGTTGGAGGAGGGTTTGGGTTCCCTTCCAGCAACTTTCTTCCACATGAAGTCTCCATTGTTCACTTCGGGGCACAGTGATGAGGAAAGTGAGACTGGTTCTGAGGCTTAAGCTTGCTGAGCTTTTAGGTTTGAAGGTAATCTAGACCCCAAGGTTGGTTAGGAGGTCTCTGCCAAGCAGGGGAACTGGGCACTCAGGCAGGTACATAACCTCATGAGTTAATTCATGGCCACCAAGCTGGCAGGTCATTGACTGGCAAAAGGGCCATTGGTTCTATTGGTCTCCAGTCAGCCCTATTCAGGGTGAAGTTCTGCCAACCCGATCAGGTTGTCTTGGGGCTCTGAATGATATTTTCTTTTAGGGGTTCTTCCTCTTGGTGTCTGAGACTTCTGGGGGCACTCATTTTTCTAGTGCCAGCTCTCTTTGCAGTAAGCACATTGGTCTCTGGCCAGCAGGATTCTCCTGGTGCTTCCCACTTGGCGACTTCATCCTGATGGACAAACACTTTGTTGGAGACATCTAGAGGTTGAGAGATGTTCATGCCCATGAATCCTTCCAAGTTTTGAAGTTTTTTCTCTTTTTTTGATGTCTGCCACTGCTTGTGCCATGAAAACAGCATTCACCAATGGCATTCACCATCCTCTGGTTTTCTGGAGCCTCTGAGTTGAAGGGAGTGTAGATTCTGAAGGCCTCACAAAGCTGTTATAGAAATCCCCCAGAGATTGATCAGGTTTTGAATAACTGAGGTTGTTTTTGTCATGTTCGTTGGTCACTTAGCCTCTTCTTGGACCCCTCAGGAGAGTGCTTCCCGATATAGTTGGAGCGCAACCAGTCCCTGTTCAGTGTAAAAGTCCCAGTTAGGCTTAGTTTTTGGTGCCACCACCTGTGCCCAAACCTCCAGATCTAGGACAACAGTAGGGGTCTGCTCATGTCCTGAGGCTGGGGTGGACCCTGCATCTCATGGAGGGGCATCTGCAATGTGGGCTGCCCTGACTGGAGTCTCCTTGACAATGGGGTTGCAGGACTCCCCTCTGGTGGTGTCATCAGTTCTGCAAGGGCCGGGGGTGGTGTTGCCATGTGATTTGCCTGTACCTCTGTGCTGGGAAGGGAGACTGAAGGAAGAGGCATCTCTGGGAGACCTGCCAGTGCTCCTGAGCCAGGAGAAATGGCTGGGGTGGTTGGCACATATGACAGTGGGGACAGTGGTGGGTCTTCTTCTGAGGACCCCTGATAAATGACTGGTTTCTGGTGCCTTGCTTCTTGTGCAACTAAGACCCTGCTCTGTCCCTTCTTTCCAATGCACAAACAAACCCAGCGGGGAAGAGTCTGGGCTATTTCTAACCAGGAGTCAATATGGGGGAACTGATCTGGGTGGTTAGGGGTTCCGGTGACTACTAGCCATACTACACAGACCTTGGCTATGTCTAGGGTCCCTTCTGAGGGCCAGTCAATGTTAAAAGTGGGCCACTCCAACTCACTTAGAGTTCGGAGGGTGCCGGGGTTTATCCGGATACCATAATCTCTGGAAAATCCCTTCCTGAAGTTATTAAGCATGCAGTTCAAGACAGTGGGTCTTGACTGTGATGAGCCCATAACCTGTGTTGGTGGCACAAGACAGACAAAGGTGGGGTGCCTCTTTCAAGGCCACTCAGATGTCCACCTGTCCACATCCCTCATGGGAACTTAGGCTCATCTTAGCTAAGACGTCTGGACAATTTTCTGGGTGCACTGTTATGCCAGATGGTATAGCTGTGGAAACTGGTTGGGGCCCACTCTGACCCTGTGGCACAGGCCATGGGGCCACAAACTGGTACAATAGGTGCAAGCCCCTACCATCCACATTCATGCACACACAATCACTCAGAGGTTAAACAGTCCCTCCCACAGGAATTGCCCCATAATGGAGTCTCATCACACGAGACCTCAGGAGGTGATCTGTCTCCTCTTCTGTCTGGAGATGGGCCTGACTGGGGCTTGGCACCTGGGTGATTACCTTTCTGAAGTCTTCTGATATTGTTCAGTCCATCTCTCTCCTTGAGTCTGACTGGGACGTGAGGATGTGGCCTGTGGGGGTCCGTCTCAGAAGGAGGTCCCATCAAGATGACAGGAGGCACCTACCTTGTTTGCTTGGAGATCGCCGTTGGCTGCACCCTTTGGTCCCAAGCCAGAGACACAATGAGCCTGCTTGGTTGGGTTTCCTGGTCAGGGAACCAAATGTTGCAGCTGTTGCAATGAAAAACCCAAACCGGCACTTGGAGAGAGAGGAGGAACCAGGCTTTATTACACATGCAGGCCCAGAAGAAAGTTTGGTTTCCAAATTCTGGGTCCCCAGCACCAGTTTTCTGGAGTTTTTATTGGGGCCTGGAGGCTCCCCTTCATTGGCTAGCGAGTTGGTGGGTGGAATTTTCCATTACCTTAGGCAACTAAACAAGTGTGGTTACAGAAGCAGAATTTGCAGGTTACAAAATCAAGCAGGCAGGGTTACAGAACCAGAAGTGCAGGTTCCAGTTCTAATGCAGGGGATTCTTGTCAGGAAAAGGGAGAGGGATAGGGTGGCATGACTTTTCCTCATCATGAGCATTGGACATTTTGACAACTATATGTCTTGGAGTTGGCCTATTGGCATTTATACTGTTTTGGGTGTGCTGTGCTTCCTGGATCTGCACTTCCATCTCTCTCAATAGGATTGGGAAGTTTTCAGCCATTATTTCCTTCAACACTCTTTCTGTTCCCTTTCCCTTCTCTTCTCCTTCTGGGATGCACATGATGGATGTTTGTGCATTTTGTGTTGTCAGTTAAATCCCTGAGTCCCTGCTGGGTTTTTTCTATCTTTTTGTCTATCTGTTCTACTATCTATTTGATTTCAGATGTATTGTCTTCAACATCACTAATTCTTTCTTCTGCCTGTTCAGATCTGCTGTTATGTGAATCCAGTGTCTTTTGATTTCTTGGATTCTGCCATTGATCACCATCATATCTGTTATCTTTTTGTGTATGTTTACAATTTCTTCAGTATGTTCTCCCAGTGTCTTCTTTATATCCTTGACCTTTTCCTTCACTTCATTAAGTTGGTCCATGATATTTATTTGGAAAGCTTTGATTAGTTTTTGATGTTCTGCATCTCTTCCTGGTTTTTAGTTTGTTCATTGAACTGGTCCATGTCTTCCTGTTTCTCAGTGTGGTTTTTAATTTTTTGTTGCCCTCTAGTCATCATTTTATCTTGATGGGTTTATTCAGTTGATTAGCTTCTTTCTGTGCTCTAGAGTTATATTTTGGTGGTGGTTCTGTGTGTGTGTTAAGTTTTCTCTTTACACTTTTTCTTCTTATTTTATTTCCTTGCTTCTTCGTATGTTCCCTTGAAGGCAAAAGATATGGCCAGAGGAATCAAAAGATGTGAGAAAGGAAGAAGGATAATAGTAATATTGATAAAAGTTAGAAGAGGTTCCAAATAAGTCTTAGTGAAATGAATATTTATTTCATGAAGGCAGTGTAGAGTAATAGGAAAAAATGTGGACTACCTACAATTGACTGGAAAACCAAATAGAGGAATATATATATATATATAATGATTTAGAAGGCTAGATTGATGAGGAGGGAGAGAAAGAGTGAAGAAAAGGCTGAAAGTAAAAAGTTAATATTAATAAAAAAGAAGAAAACAGAATAGATAGACTAGAAATTGCTACACTTAAGTTGTGAGATAATGAAAAATTGTGGTGTGTAAGAACTACAACAGAAAGCAGAAGACAGAAAGATGAAGGAAGTGGAAGAGATAGCTTGGGATACAAAATCAATATTGACAGAGAATGGGAAATCACTGAAGAAGAAGCACATCAAAGAAGAGACAAGCTAGCAGCACCTAATTAAAAAGAAAAAAAAGAAGGAAAAAAGAAGGGGGGAGGAAAGAGGAAAGAAAAGTAAGAGAGAACAAATAAACAGAGGAAAACTAAACAACCACACAAGCAAGCAGTCAAACAAAGCTAAGGAGGAACAGTATTCCTTCTAGGGTCTTTTGGAACCTCTCAGCCTGCTTGTGTTTATCAATTCATTTCCCTGTAGGGTTCTATCTGCAGGTTTTGAGGCCAGTTTTAGTTATTAAACTAAATTGAAAGAAGATTCATTTTTCATTTTTTAAAGTGACTGTCTTTTTGTGTGTGTGTGTGAAATAAGGGGCCCAAAAGAATTCCTCTTCTAGACCACCCCCTTCATGGAGGGGATCCTAACTAGGCTCATGGAAACTAATCAAGCATTTCCCACTTCCTGCCTTCTGCAGTGGAGCTGAAACTCTGATGCTTGTCAGTGCAGAATGATAAAATTGGCTGACTCTGCCCCCTCTGCACCCAAGCTTCAGTGTCACCGGGCTGCTGGGTAAATCAGGCTTCCTCAGTAGATTTGCCTCTCCCCTCAGCCTGGCACTGCTTCAAGCCAGCTTATCTGCTCCCCAAAGCTATGAGAGGGTCCAGGAAGCCAAATCCACAGAAGGGAAAATCCTCTCCACCTTCTGTCAGAACCCTCTCTCTCTTGGAGAATGCTCCCTCTCACCAGGTTAGTGGGGTTTGGGGCATAACCCCAGGCAGCTAGGTAAATCAACTTCCTCAGCAGATTCACCCCTCCCCTCTGTGCAGTGTTGATTCAATCTGGCTATTTTGTTTGCCCAAGCTGCAAGGGGTTCCAGGCAGCCAAATCCACAGAAAAGAAACCCCTCCTCACCTTCCATCAGAACCCTCCCACTCTTGGAGAATGCCCCCTCCCACCAGGCCACTGGGCAGGAGTTGTGGCTCAAACCAGCTTTTTTCCCTGAGGGTGGGGCTCAGCCATCTGTGTTAACCACCACAGGCAGGATTAAAACTCATGAATCTCTACTGATCAATCCACACCATCGATCTGCCTGCAGATCAATGACCCAAGCTTCTCGCTCCATGCGCCCACAACACAGACCCCTGGGCAGGACCCCATCCACAATCAGCTATCCTCAGAGAGCTAGTCAGTGAGTACCCTCCTAATCCAAAGCCATTTTGACTCTGTGGCATGTATGTATTGTGTACCAATGATATCTCTGGAACTGAGCCTTCCCTGGTGATTACATGTTGACTCAGACACAGCCTTACCTTCAGGGACCTTACCTCAGAGTTCAATGAGTTAGACAGCAGGAAAATGGGAATTTTTAATGCATGGAGAAAAAAGTCTATGTATAATTTAATATTCTTCAGGCTGAAGTAAATTTATATGTTGAGTTACTGAGGTTGCATTGTTAGGCTATCTTGGAAATAATATTAACACTAGCAAAACCTCAGTTATTTAAGGCTTTCTACTTGCCATGCATTCTAAAGCTTCACATGCACTATTTTGTTTTATCCACAGAGGAACTTTATTAGGCAAATACCATTACTAACATCATTTTACAAATGGAATAAAAGTAAGACACAGAGAGCTCAAGTATCATGTCCAGAGTTAACATGATGGGATGTTGCAAAGCCAGTTTTCAAAACAAGGAGTTCTGATGCCACAACCCATGGCCCTAACCACTGTACTGAACACCTAACATTGTTCACCTTCCTGAAGTACAATGTGGTAGCTCTCAGATCAAAGGAGTCCCAGCAGCTAAAGAAATCACATTCTTCAGAGGCAAGGACATGATAGGTTCAGTGAATTATCATCTATCATGAAGACTTCTGTGGGCAGAATTGCTATGCTGGGACTCCTCCGGAGGGTCAGGCAGGGACCCCGGCTACAACCAGAATATAGAGACTTAATATATTAAGGAAATCACAAGGGCAAATGCACCATCAATTAGAAATCTTAGGTGTCTCTCTGGTTGTCACTGGATTATTAGGTTCACTTAATATATCAAGAAATACTAAGTTTGAGCTGTTAAGTAATCTGCTAAAGTCATTCTGGTTTTAATGTATTAGGTAGGTCCCAAACCTGTAAAAAAAAGTCAGTGTAATCCCCAACTGTAAAATATGGGCTATAGTTAGTAGTCATATTTTGGTGATGCTATTTCATAGTTTATAACAACTATGTTAGGTGAAATGAAAAGCCCTGACCATACCTTAAATCCAAAACTTGGAACAAGCATTTCTAGCTGCTTATCAGGGTGGGAGTCTCAGTGGCAGCATCCCCTCCACCTAGGTCATAGAAATGCCCTACCCTCAGGTGACACAGACTCACCTTTTCTCTCCTACACAAATTGGGGCCCAAGGAGCTGCCATCCACTAACCCTGATATAAGCAATCAGAATCCCAGGATTCCAGCCATTATGGGATCTCTTCTCCTGCTCTTTAGGGTCATTTTTGCTTTATAAATAATAAATCAGTCATTTGCTGAAAGTTTGTGTTGTGCCTGAGCCTGTTTTCCCATGGCTTACCATAGACCAACATGCTCCACATTTTTCTGATAAATACAATTTATGGGCTAGCTGTAAACTGCCACATAGAAGTGTCTGTGTTAGACAGAATAATAGTCCCCAATATATGTCAACATCATCTCACTAGAACCTGTAAATATGTTACCTTACAGGGTAAAAGGAGCTTGCAGACATGACTGAGTATAGCTTCATGAGATGGGAGATTATCCTGAATTATCCAAGTAGTTTCAATGTTATCACAAGGATCCCTGTAAGAGGGGGCAGGAGAACAGAGTCAGAGATAAAAGTTATAGGGATCAAAACAGAGGTCAGTGAAGAGAAGAGGCTATGCTGCTGACTTTGAGTTAAAGGAAGGGCCCACAAACCAAGGAATGCTAAGATCACAAGTCAAGACCTCTAAAATTTGGAAAATGCAGGGAAACAGGTTCTTACTCTAGAGCCTCCAGAAGAAATAAATGTCTGCTGACACCTTGATTTTAGTGAAATGAAACCAATCTTGGACTTCTGCACTCCAGAACAGTAAGATAATAAATTTATGCTGTTTTAAGCCATTAAATCTGTAGTCATTTGTTATAGCTGCCGTAGGAATCTAATAGAGTATTTGAAGAGAGAACTGTCTAGCAGAATAAATGTACTTTTTAAAAAACCTAAATCAATTGGTGTGTTTCTGGTGAATTGATATTTTGGCTTCAAGAATTTGGAAATTGGTTTCAGATCTCCAGTCCTATTTCTAATGTTACTTTGTCCTGGTCCTGTTCTTTAAAAAATGCTAATTAAACTTAGATTTATTATTGCCAGGGATACAGAAGTGAACAAAAGTGTCATGACCCCATCTACATAGAGCTTACATTCTAGTTGAAAAACAGAGATATAAACAAGATTACAGACAAATATTTAGTGTGTTTCTTGTTCTAAAAAGGAAATGAAAGGTGCAATGCTAGAAAATGACAGGGGGAAAAGGCCATTTTAAGCTGGGTGTTCCAAATTTGCCTCTCAGGAGGTGAAATTCAGCTGAGGCATAGGATAACCAAACAATTGAGCCAAGGGCAATGCTTACCTTCTTTTAGGAACTGTCAGAAGGTCAATGGATTGAGGTACAGCATATTTAGAGGGCTGAGGAGGAAGAGTGGGATGGGGAAGAAATAAATGCATTCAAATTTGAAGAGATAGTCAGGGACAAGGTGCTGTAAATAATTGTACTCTTTGAATTTTTACCTATTACCAATGTTAGCTCGGTGAATGACTTGGGAGCAAAGAGATGCTGTGTTTGCATTTGCAAAGCTCACTTTGACTGTTGTACAGCAGGGTAACAGATTGGATGTGGGCTGATGGAAGCAAATGGCCCTAATGTGGTGTTAGCTGCAGTAGTCTAAGTGAACAACAGTGGTGGCTGAGACCAGAGGAGGGGCAGAAGTGACAAAGAGGAGAGATAGTTTTGAGGTCTACTGGGATATCTTGTCATGAACTGATAGCAGAAAATGGAGGTGTGAATGACAGAATGGGAGGAAGCCTCATGTTTGCTTCCTAATTTCTGATCTTGGATAGTGAAGAGACCTGCCCTTTTATAGAATGGGGGAGAAAAGTGAAGGATCCACATTTTAACTGGCTTTCTAGGAACAACAAAGTATATGGTTTGCTTCAGTTATTATCCTTTTGAAAATTAGAAAGGTGTTCTAATATATATGAGGTAAGTATATTATGGGTAAAATATTTTTATAATGCTAACTTCAAGGCATCTGTTTCCAGCTATCAACTGGTTTTCTTCATGAATACACTTTAATGAAACAAAACTTGTTCACTCTTCCTTCTCATCTGGCTTGTTCTCAGCCATAGGTGATGATGTTTAAACAATTTTTAAAAATAGTATTTTTTTTTTTACAAAAGGAGATAGATAAGAAGGTTTGAGTAAAATTCAGCTTATGAATGAGAATTAAAAATAAGGTTTACTTGGCAAATTTTATATGTTGGGATTTGATACTAGTGACCCTTAGTTCTGTCCTTCCTACAGCTATTTTCAGGTAAAATCTCCATAAGTGACTGCAATGGAATTATCAATTATTTATAGGTGGTTATCAGACTACTTGGAAAGGAAAACAGCCACAGTATATTGGTCTTTCCAGCAATAAATTATTACCTTGGAAAAGATATGAGCTTATCTATTGATTTTTTTACTTTAAAAGTGAACACATCATATATTTCCCTGAATTTTTTTATTGACTAGGTTCTGCTTGGCCAAAGAACAGTCTATTTCCCCCTAAGCAAACAAATGCCATATTTAGATATAAATTGGGATTGTATTTTTCTATTTTTTTCTCAAGCAAAATGCATAAGCACAACTAATTACTTAATATTTATGGCTTGTATTTTCAAATTTTCTTAGACAATATTCTTTTAGTTGTAAACAATGAAAAGCAAATTCAAATTCACTTGAACATAAGGGAATTTATAGGCAGTGTAATTGGTTTTTCATAGAACTCCAGGGCAGGAAGTAGAGGCCATCCTCACAAACTGCTGGAGATCAAGATTGAAAAATTCTCAGGAATGTGGAGATCTCTCTGTCTTTCTCTGTCTCTATCTGTCTCTGTTTCTAGCACTCTATGTGTGTGTAACTTTTCTCTTTGTCTCTGTCTCTCTTACACATTGTTTTCTCATTTCACATTCTCTTTGTGCATCTACCTTGGTCTTTTCTTTCTCTCATTGAACATCTTTCACTGTTTATCCACACACATAGCCCAACATGGCTTGTCTACTGCTCCTGAGTAGATTTCTGATCTGTTCAAGTAAACCACACAATAAACCATAGGAATCCTGCATTCCTGAGGAGGAGAATCTATTGCACCATGTTAGGTCATCATTGTATAAAGATGGCTCAGGGAGGGAATATAGGTGCTTTCATTTAGTAAATCATACATGTGTTCTATAAATATGTGTTTTTCAGTCAGGTTTCTCCTAATTACACTACAAAATTTACAAGTGTAATGTTGAGAAATGTTGTGTTTTTATATAAGAAGATAAGAGAAGAATATAATTTTGTGGAATCACACAACATATTCAGTTGGCTATTATTATTAACAGTAATCTGTTCTATGCATTCACCACAGCTACTCAGCTTGCTTTGAGATAGGTTTGCTGTTATTTTTCTAGTTTCTTTAGAAACTTATGAGTGTAAAACTCTGTGATGAAACTGATAGCCAACTGAATGTGCACTTTGGATGGATTGTACAAGGCACAGAACTGTATAACACAATGAATCATGTGGATGATGGAGTGTGGTTAACAGTACAAATATGAGAGCATTCTCTCATGAACTATAAAAATGTACAATACTATTACATGATGTTCTACAATAATACAAGATTTTGGTGGAGGGGTGATGTATGAGAGTTCTCCACCTTATGCATGATTGTTTTGTAAACTCACAACTTCTCCAATAAAAATATATGTATTAAAAAAGAAGACACCGAGTGAGCATAAAGAACAATTTGAAAGCCTACAAAGAAAAGTAACAAAGCTTATGGGAATGAAAGAAGAGAGACAATAAGAGATACAGCAGACCAGAGAGCTGAGGTGGTGCAAGAGATTGAGCACCTCCCTCCCACTGCAGAAGGTCCAGGATCAGTTTCTGGTGCCCCCTAAAGAGAAGACAAGCAGACACAGAAGAACACATAGAGAGCAGAACACAAGCATAAAACAACAAGGGGTGGGGGAAAATAAATAAATAAAAATAAAATCTTTTAAACAATCAAAACTACATTAGAGGGAGTGGATGTGGCTCAAGTGGTTTAGTGCTTGCTTCTCACATGGGAGGCCCCAGGTTTGGTTCATTGTGCATCCTAAGGAAAATGGAAACAAACAACAAGCAAAAACAAATGTAAAAATCAACTCAGGCATTATCTGCTTGAAGCCCTCACCAAATCTTGGTGTGTATTTCTGTCTTTCTCTTCTATTTCTCAGCAAGTTCTGTTCTTTCCATCATTTCCCATATAATTTTTTTTACTGGCCTAAAAAAAAAAAATCTCAGGGGAGGTGGTGTGGCTCAGTGGCTGAGTGCTGGCTTCCCACATACAAAGTCCCAAGTTCATTCCCCAGCCCCCAGTACCTCAAAAAAAAACAAAAGAAACAACATTAGAGGTATAGAACAGTAGATTTAAAATGGCAGAAGAACAAATAAGTGAAAGTGAGGATAGAACATTTGAACTTGAAAAGACAGCTAACAGATAGAAAAGAAAGGAAAGGAAAAAAATTTAACAGGGTCTCAGGGAATTGAATGACAGTATGAAATGCACAAAAATACACATTATTGGTGTACCAGAAGAAGAAGAGAATAGAAAAGGGACAGAATATTTAAGGACATAATGACCAAAAACTTCCCAACCTTTTTGAAAGATATAAATATCAATATCCAAAAAGGAAAACACAGCACAAACAGAATAAGTCAAGATAGACCTACTCAAAGACACCTATTATTCAGAGTGACAAATAGCAGAGATAAAGAGAGTATTCTGTGGAGATGGTGTGGCTCAAGCAGTTGAGCACCCACCTCTGACACAGGAGGTCCCAGGTTCAGTTCCCAGTGCCTACTAAAGAAAAACAATGAGCAAGACAATGAGCAAACAATGAGCAAACAGAAGAGGGAGCCAACTCAGGGAAGCTGATGGGGTTCAGAAGTTGAGCACCAGCCTCTCACATATGAGGTCCTGGGATCAAACTCCAGTCCCAGTACCTCAATAAAGAGAGAGAGAGAAAGATACAGAGCATATTATGAAAGCAACAAGAGAAAAACAATGCATCACATACAAGGGAAGCTCAATAAGTTTAAGTGCCAGTCTCTCATCAGAAATTATGGAGGTGAGAAGGCAGGTGTATGATGTAATTAAGGTACTGAAAGAGAAATACTGCCAGCCACGAATTCTTTATCTGGTAAAACTTTCCTTCAAAAATTAGGGTGAGTTTAAAGTCTTTACAGAGAAACAAAAACTGAGACAATGTGTTGCCAAAAGACTGGATTTACAAGTTATACTAAAGGGAGTGTGGCAGCATGAAAGAAAAAGTCAAGGGAGAGAGACTTGGAGAAGAGTCTAAAAATGAAAATTTTTAGTAGGAGTAACTTAAAGGTAAAAAGATAAACATTAGCAACAATGGAAAACCAAAGGATAAAATGGATGAAGAAAGTAATGCCTTTATAGTAATAACATTGAACATTAATGGATTGAACTCACCAATTAAAAGTTAGAGCATGCCTGCAATCTGTGTCTCAGATTGTGTACTCTTTTCTTGTTTCTTAATAAACTCTTTACTCCCTTGCCTAAAAAAAAAGATATAGACTGACAGAATGGATTAAAAAAATATGAGCCATCTATATGCTGTCTACAGGAAACTCACTTTAGGTGTAATTATACAATCAGGTTGAAAGTGAAAGGTTGGATAAAATAATGCCACACAAATAGTAACCAAAAATATCTGGAGCAGTGATACTAATATTGAACAAAATAGATTTTAAATGCAAAACTGTTAGATGAAGAGGTCATTATATATTAACAAAAGGGACAATTCACCAAGAAGAAACAACTATAATAAGTATTTATGCATTTAACTTGGGTGCCTTAGGACACATGAAGTATACAATGGAAAACTGAAGGAAGAAATAGACATGTCTACAATGAGAGATGGAAACTTTTTCAAATTTCTTGTGTTGAATACTCAGTTCATTAATTTTCAATCTTTGTCTTTTCCTAATATATTCATTTAATCTGCATGAGTGACATTCTACATATTTAGATACATAATATTTTATTATTGTTCAGTTCTAAATATTTTCTAACTTCTCATATTATTTCTGCTGTGACCCATGTATTAGGAGTGTGTTTGAAAATTTCCATTCTGTGGGGTTTTCTTAATGGTCTTCTGGTTACCAATCTGAATTTCATTGCATTGTCAGGAGAGAACATAGTCTTTATGATAATGATTTTTTAAGATCAATACAAGGTTGATTTTCATAAATGTTCATTAGTGTTTGATAAGAATGTTTACTTTTCTGATTGTTTAATACACACTTGAAACTGTCTAATTCAAATGCTCTTACTATTTTACTGTTATTTTTATCTTCCTATTGTTTTTCTTCCTATTCTTTTTCTGTCTGATATATTGTTTACTGGGAGAAGTGTGTTAATACCACTCACTATGAATGTGGATTACTAAATTTTTCATTTTTGTTCTGTCCATTTTTGCTTCATATATTTTGAGGTTATGTTACTAGATGCATATAGATTTGACATGTTTCTGGAAATTTTTAAAAATCAATTTATAGCTAGTTGTTTATTCTTTAAAATGCTTTTTGAAAATAAACAAACAAAAAATAAAAATAAATGCTTTTTGCCTTAAATTTTATTTTATCTGATATTAATTGGGTTATACCAACTTTCTTTGGGTGCATATTTCCATGTCTTGCAACTTTTCTGTATTTCTTATTATTTAAGAGTGTCTCTTTTAAATATCATATAGCTGGGTTACAAAAATCCATCTGATATCAATTCTACCCAAACTGATCTACACATTTAACACAATCCCAATAAAAATTCCAACAGCATTCTTTGTAGAATTGGAAAAGCCAATTATCAAATTTATCTGGATGGTTAGTGTCCCCAAATAGCCAAAATATTTTTAAAAAGAAGAACAAAGTTGGAGGACTCTCATTTCCTGACTTTAAATCATATTATCTAGCTACAGTGGTAAAAAGAGCATAGTACTGACATAAAGATAAATTGTCAAATGGAATCAAATTGAGAGTACAGAAATAGACCCTCATATCAATGGTCAAGTGATTTTTGACAAGGCTGTCAAACTCACCCAGCTGGGTCAGAGCAGTCTATTCCAAAAATGGTACTGAGAAAACTGGATACCCATACCTAAAAGAAATAAAGAAAAAGGACCTCTATTTCACATCTTATACAAAAATTAACTCAAAATGGATCAAGGAAGAATGATAAAACTCCTAGAAGAAAATGTAGGGAGGCATCTTCAAGATCTTGTGGTAGGTGGTAGTTTCTTAAACCTTATACCCAAAGCATTAGCAATGAAAGAAAAAATAGATAAATGGGACCTCCTCAAAATTGAACATTTTTATTCTTCAAAAGATTTGTCAAGAAAGTAAAAAGGAAGTCTACTTAATGGCATAAAATATTTGGAAACCACATATCCAACAAGAGTTTAATATCCATGTTATATAAAGAGCTCATACAATTCAACAATAAAAAGACAAGCAACCCAATTTAAAAATGGGCAAAAGATTTCAACAGACATTTTGCAAAGAGAAAATACAAATGGCCAAAAATCATATGGAAAAATATTCAACATCACTAGCTATTAGGGAAATGCTGATCAAAATTACAGTGAGATATTTCATACCTTCTGGTATGGCCATTATATAAAAAAAATAAAAACAAACAGAAAACTACAAGTGTAGGAAAGGAGTAGAGAAATAGGAACAGTGTTTCACTGTTGGTGGGAATGTAGAATGGTGCCGCTTCTGTGGAATACAGTTTGTCAGTGCCTCAAGAAGTTGAATATTGAGCTGCTGTATGATCCAGTACATCCTGTTATTAGAAATATATTCAGAACAACTGAAAGCAAGGACACAAACTGACATTAGCACACTGATGTTCCTAACAGCATTATTGACACCTGCTAAAATATGGAAACAACACATGTCCATCAGCCAATGTATGAATAAACAAAATGTGGTATATACATACAATGAAATACTATTCAGCTGTAAGAAGAAATTAAATTGGGATGCATATGACAACATGGAGGATCCTTGACAACATTATGTTGAATAAAATAAGCCAGACACCAAAGGACAAATATTTTATGGTCTCACTAATATGAAGCAAATACAATGAGTAAACTCATGGAGATAAACTCTAGAGTATAGGTTACTAGGAGATAGACTGTGGATTCAGAATGGGAGCTGATGCTTAATGTGTGTAGAATTTTTAATAAGGCTTATTGTAAAAGTGTGGAAATGAATAGAGTAGATAACATATTATAGTGAGTATAACTCACCCTGCTGATTTATAAATGTGATTGTGGCTGAAAGTGGTAACCTAGGGATGTAAATGTCAATTGAAAGGAAGCTAGAGAATAATCTAGGGACTGTGTAACATAATGATTTCAGAGGTGCATGAAGATTGTGGTTAATAGTATAAATACAGGAATATTCTTCTTTTACAAAGTGTTAAGAATATGGTATTATCTGGGAAATTTACAGCCAATGTAACTCATGGACAATAGGTAACAATAAAATTGTAATATTTTTACAGCAATGGCAAAGAAGATATATCTATTCTAAGGGACAAAAATATGGGGGTGTAAGGGAATATGGGATTTTCCCTTTTGATGTGATGAGAGTATTCTAAAATTGACTGAGGCAATGACAGTACAACTCTGTGATGAAAATGAGAGCCACTGAGTGTACAATTTGAATGGATTGTTCAAGACTTGGGACTCTATGACACAGTGAATCCTGTGGAGGAAGATGGGCTGTGGCTAACAGAACAAATATGAGAATGTTCTTTCATGAACTATTACAAATATATAATGCTAATAGGGGGTGTTAATAATTGGGTGGGTTTGGGGAAAATACACCAAATGAAGGAGATATGGGCTGTAGTTAGTAGTTAACATTTTGACAATGTTTCATTGTTTGTAACAAATATTTCACAGCAATGCAAAGGGGTGATGTATGGGAGACTTGTACGATGATATGCATGTTTGTTTCCTAGTTCACAACTTGTACTATACACTTATTTATGTATGTATATGTATGAATGATATACTTCAATAAGTTTTTTTAATGAAAAAATATGTGCTTTTCTAGGGTCCATAGCTCAAAACCATCAAAGTGTGGAACAGTAAATTCTGGTCTTCTTAGTTTGCTTCTCTTGAGCTTGGAATATCCACCCTACAAGTGATGTGGGGTGAGAGTAATCAGGGCCCCAGTGTATTCTTGGCTTTTCAAGAAGGCCTGAGTGGAGGAAGGGAGGTCATGACCACTCAGCTGCATTTGTCTGGAATTTAGCTTCTGTACCATGTAGCTTGGAGGGGATGGGTGAGAAATACTGGTATCCTCCTCCCAGGGAGATATGGTAGCCCTCAACTGGGAGCTGGGGGAAGGGAGCTTCATTTTCTTGGCCATACATGCTTGAAGCAGACATTCTTTATAGGGGAGGAAGCAGGTCATTGTTCAAATGGCACCAATTCTCACCATTCATACTGACCTTTAGTAGAGTTCCTTGAATCTATGCTTTCATATGTCCTTAGGACAATTTTCAGAGACTTTAAATGGTTATTCTTTAATAATTTTTACCAGTTATGCTTGTTTCACATAGGAACATAAGTCTACAGAGTTCCTCACCACTATGATTCCAAAATCCTCATGCCCCTTTGCAGTCAATCCCTTCCACCAACCACCTGGCCCCTGGAAACCATTGATCTGCTTTGTGTCATTACAGTTTTGTCTTTTCTAGAATTTTATATAAATGAAATCATGCCATCTGCTGTCTATTGTGACTGGCTTCTTTGACCTGGAATAAAACTTTTGAGATTCATCCATATTGTTGCATGTATCAGTAGTTCTTTCCCTTTTCTTGCCTGAGTAGTGTCTATTGTCTGGCTGTATCACAATATTTTTTAGCCATTTACTACTTAATGGAAAATTTGGATTGTTTGCAGTTTGAGGCTATTCTGCATAAAGCTGCTTGGTCATGCAAGTACAAGTCTTTCTGTGAAGATGTTAGCATTTCTCTTGCATAAGAGAATTGCTGAGTCATATGATGAGTATACGTCTAACTTTATAATGAACTGCTTAAGTGTTTTCCAAATTGGCTGTACAATTTTGCATGTTCACAAGCATGTATGAGCATTCAGTTGTTCCACATCCTTGTCAATATTTGATATTGTCTATCTTTTCCTGTACATTCATTCTAGGAGTAGTAGAATAGTTTTAGTTTGCATTAAATTTAATTTGTAGAGCAGGATTTTAATTTGCATTTTCCTAATAACTCATGCTGCCAAGCATCTTTTTATGTGCTTATTGGCTATTACTTTATTTTCTTTGATGAACTGCCTATTATTTGCTTACTTTCAAAATTGAGTTGTCTTATTAAATTGTAAGTGTCCTTGTTTTAAAGATTTATTTTTTATGTATTCTCCCCTCCCCTTCCCTCTCCTCCCCTCCCTTCCTTTTCCCACCACTGCTTGTGCTCACTGTCTGCTCTCTGTGTCCATTCACTGCACATTCTTCTGTTTCTGCTTGTCTTCTCTTCTCATCTTCTCTTTAGGAGGCACCAGGAAACAATCTTGGGACATTCTGACATGGGAAAGAGGCACTCAGTTGCTTGAGCCACCAAATCCCTGGTTTGTTGTGTCTCTCACTGTCTCTCTTATGTGTCTCTTTTTTGTTGCATCATCTTGTTGCACAGGCTGTCTGCACAGGCCAGCTCTCCATGTGGGCCAGCTCACTTTCACCAGGAGGCCCTGGGAACCAGACTCAGGGACCTCCATGTGGTAGACAGGAGCCAAATTGCTTGAGCCCCATCTAATTCCCTGTAAGTGTCCTTTATCAGATATATGTTTTGCAAGTATTTTCTCCCAGTCTGTGGCTTGCCTTTTTTATTCTCTTAGCAGTAGCTTTTGAAGAGCAATTTTGATGAATTTCAATTTATCTAATCTAAAAATGATTCATGTATTTTGTGTCCTATCTACAAAATCATGAATAAACTGAGGTCACAAGGGTTTATTGATATGTTTTCTTTTGAATGTGAAGTTTAGTTTTTACATTTAGGTATATGTTATTTCAAGTTTTTGAGTATGATGTGAGGCAAGGGATGAGGTCCATTTTTTTTTGCATATAATTATCTAATTGTTCTATCATGCTTGTTGAAAAGGCTGTTTCTCCCCATTGAATTGCCTTGGTCCCTTATTGAAAAATTATTTTACTATAGATATGTGGGTCTATTTATGGACTATATTCTGTCCATTGTCTATTCTTAAGTGCTAGTACCACACTGTGTTGATTACTGTAGCTTTACATAAGTCTTGAAATCAGATATTGTTAAGTCCCCCAACTTTCTTCATTTTCACATATTTATATATATGTGACTTATATATATATATGTTTTTCAGTCAGCTTTTTCCAAATTATTCTACACAATGCAATAGAGTAATGTTGAGAAATCATGTGTTTTTATAGAAGAAGATATGAGAAGAATATACTTTTGTGGAAATGCACCACTGTTTTATTGACAATAATCTGTTCTACGCATTCACCACAGGTACTCTGTATCAGATACTATTCTAAGTGCTTCCTCTCTTGCCCCCAACATGCATATATATTCACAAACATATATACATTTGCTTCTTAAACAATCCCTGTGAGGTAGTTATTACTATCATTATTCTCATTGCTCAAGAATATGAGGTTAGGAGAGGTTAAAGGTCCTTCCCAAGGCTACACAGCCTGGATGTAGGTAACAGATCTAGGATTAGAACACAGATGTCCTGGACCCAGGGTTTGAATACTTAATAATGGTGTCTTCCTTCCCCCTGAATTTGGGTCATCTGCCCATTCAAGTTCATCATCATTTTGCAAATGAATATGAGAAGAGCTGAGTTATTCTCTTTACTAAGAAAAATAATAATTTAAAAGTTTCTTATAATAGAGTTATCTTTTAATCTATTATATCTGCACTTACTAATTCCTTACTCCATTTCTTCTTCTCCTCAGATAATCTGAATTTTTTCTCTGTCAGTAATGTTTACTGCAATTTACAAGTAACATTGGTGTCTGTAATTAGGGAGTCATGAACTAATTTTTAAAAAATGAACAAGTAAAATAAATTTGTATCTATAACAATATTTGATAACTCTCACTAGATATATCTCAAAACACCATGTTTTTGCTTTTTGTTTTTCCTACAATATCATAGCTAATTTTTCAGTATATTCTTCCAGAACCAAGTCAATTGAAATAAATTTTCCATTGAGACTTGAAAAACATGTCTTCAATTGTTTTTATTTATTTTTTCCATCTTAATTCAACTTTGTAAAGGGAAATTTGTTACAAGTCTAACATAAACTCATAAACTGGTGTTCATCCATAAAATCCTGAAGGGGAAAATGAGAAGCATTATTCTTTGAATCATATGCTTAGCAGTTTGTTGGAAGTTAGAAAGGGAATGTTGTCTACAATGGAAGTTTAAAAGTTGCTTTCATTGCTACACATGTTACTGGAGAATAAATTCACAAAAAGTCTGTTGTAACTTAGTTCTGATTGTAACTAGTACTTTATTCCTAGCAATTTCAGAAACAGATTAGGAAATTTGATGTTTATTTTCTGTCCTAGGGTTTATAAGTGGAAACAATGCCATATGATAAAAACTATGAATTTACATGCAGCCCACATTAAATGTTCTTCCATAATTAAGCTTTCAGATAAAAATCATCTAACCAACAAAAAGTTATATTTCATTTTTATCCTATAAGATTAGGTAATTTTTCTGTTTATAAAAGTGAACTACATATACATTTTGTCCACCTCAAGACATACTTTTCCAAGATAGGTTTGTACTTTTCTTTCAGGGACGAGTGTGGCGGCCATCAATGGAGGTGCTTAGTTCTCATCAAGACCAGATGCGAGACAAGGTCTGCGGCTGGTCAAGGAGGGATCAAGGATACCCGACTTACTGAGGAGGACTGGGCACTTCAGAACTTGGGGCCTCTTTCACCCTGGTTATAATCTTAATCATAATAGTGATATCTTTCCTTTTCTAAATTGTTTACCTGCAAAAACATGCTCCTAGCTTATGCTGTGATTGGTACCACTGGGTGCAAGGCAAAGCACTGCAAAGGAGGGCCAAAACGGTATGGGGCTACTGTTGGACTCCTTGAGAAATATGCCTCATTGGGCGCTGGACTGGTTAGTCAATAACGGGCAACTGGACATTCCTTCCTTTTCTTTTTACACGGCATAGCCGCTGGATCAACCTAAGACAGGGGCCTGGCCAATTGCTGCCATGGTTTCCAATGACGGGTAAGATTCAGCAGCCGTTCAGCACGGTCCTGACCTAAAACAGGCACAGTCCCCCCAAAGCCAATCGAGGCCTCTATTTCCCCAGCAGGTAATTACCAAAAGAACAGCTAGCCCTCTTCACGGAATGAAAAC
>JAQZBX010018865.1:0-34246 GCA_029593785.1 Cabassous unicinctus
AGAAAACGGTGCTTGTACGGAAGGGAGTCTGGTCTCTCCTTACCTCCTGTAGACACATTCCTGGGCTCCAAAATCCTAGAAACATCAATCTCGCACCGCCCGACTTTCGCCCCCAATTTAAAGAGAAGCTAGAAGGCAGAGCTCTGAGGTTGATCACTGATTCTGTTTCTCCTCTTCTGGCCCTTTTCCGGAAAGCAGCACCCTATTCCCCCTTTTCAATCCTGGTCTGGGTCTTGAGGGACTGATGGATAATCTGGGAAGCTGTTTTAGGGGTCATCTAGTATGTTTATGAAAACTCTGGACAACTTAGACCAGGAGCAGAATCAATTAGAAGGCAGACATCCTTACACCTCCACTGTGCCTGGTTGACGTGGTTAATCAAATTTTTTGAGGGATATCCAAAATATCCCCTTGGATATTTTGCTTTTGGTTATAGTAGTCACCAGCTAACTGAAAAAGGCCATCAACCGGGCCTGTACTTGACTATTGAGGGCTCGTCTGGGTAAGTATTTGAGATGGATTATCTCATTTAATCCGCAAACATTTCTTGAGAGAGGTATTATGATCCCTGAGGAGAAGATCAGAGAGAGATTCAAACCTAAGTCTATATGATGCCAAAGACTATGCTCTTTAATCACTACTATCTCTCACAACTTAAAATGTTGGTACAGTCATATTATTAGCATGCAACTGATGCACAGGGCTTTTTCACTTTTGTAGAAAACTTCATTAGGATTATCCGACCTGCACTCTTTTCTTTTTAAAGAAACCAATTTCAAAATTATTTACCAGAAGGAGGTACTGCGCAGCAATTTAGGAAAACTTGCCTTTTCTTGATTCCCTGATGCTGGTCCTCTAGATCTTAAATCTAAAATCAGCCACTTCAAAAGATTTTGCCTTTGATGAAATCTGCTGGCCTCAAGATTTAACTGCAGCATAACATTAATTTCGATTTTAAAATGATCAACTCTTGGGGCAGGTTGGAGAATCACCTTTTCCTCTGGTCTTCAAAAGCACAAAAAACTCATCCAGCAAGGATTTTAACTTATCGTAAGATCACTTATCAAAAGACCTGCTAATAGCCTCCTTTTCAGCTTTGTGATTCCAAAGTAAAACTAGGCTAATGGGGAAAATTCAAATTCTGAACTTTGGTTTCAAGAAAGCAGGAATAATTCTATGGCTCCCTCCTTTGAGCACAAGGGCATGATTTCTGAGAAGGAAATAGTCTTAAAAGTGCTTTGAGTGTAAAAGAAAAGAGCGAGTTACTTGTACTACACAAAGATTGTGTGTGCCTTTGAGCTTCCATGCCCTTTTCAGGCATGATGTAGTGTTTAAGTCACTTCTTGCTATCAATGACCTGATAAAATCTTGTCACCTTTGTTTTTCAATTTCTCAGCTTGTGTGTGTGGTCCGTTATTTAATCCCTTCTAGTGCTGACTACACTCCCAAGAAACCTAAAACTATATTCTTACCCTTGTAATTCTTTACTCCTCAGCCATATGCCCTGTTTCCAGCACAGCTGATACACACACTGGCATCTGATGTAGTGGTACCTTACACTCACCCAGTCCCTTATAAAACAAAATGCTCTTTGTTTGGGCGCCAATGATGTCAGTATAGAGCAGCAAACTGGAGGGCAGCAGTCTAGGCTCTCAACTTTTTGACATGGAAAGACTGATGAGCTAGCTAGCTGCCTTTGGATTTTGGTATCTCAACAAAGATTAATTCCTTCCTTTGACAGAATTTCCTTAAAATAGAATCTAAAGCCTTTAGGAGTATATTAATGTCAGTAACCTTTCTTAAAACATCTTTGATATTTATGAGTTATCAAATGTAGACACTGAGAAAATTGTGTATGTGTGTGTAGACAGTATAAGCAGGATGTTTCATTTAGCATGGTGATGAATAAAGATAAGTTCTCAGGGTACTGACAGAAGATAAGGTTGGGTAGAAATGGCTACTTCTCCAGGATTTTAGGGAAAGGCTTAATGGAAAAGGTGGCAAGCAGGATGGTTTGGATTAGTGATACAAGAAGGCAGTTTATCATAGTGTGTAAAGGTATGGTTTTGAAGTCTGAATGCTTGAGATCAAACCCTGGTTCCATCACTTTTAAATTGTGTAACCATGGACAGATTACTTACTTTAACTATGCTTCAGTTTCCTGATCTATAAAAGAGGAACAGGAAAAGTACCTTTCTTAGATTATTGAGATGAGACAATGTAAAACATTTAAGAAAGGAACTTTCTGGTAATAAGGCCTCAAATGTTATACAAATAACCATTCACATGCAGAGCACCTCCTCAAGTCTTTAAATTCCTGTATTAGACTGCCATTCCTGGCCTCAGCTTCTTCAGTTGTAAAATGATGGGGCTAATCCATAATCTAGATGAATGGTTCACAGACTTTAGAGATATCCTGGGTCAGAAAAATAAGGTAATATAAGGGTGTTAACTTTGTCAACTAAGAAGATTTAAAAATGAAGACTGCCATATACCATCTATTACCCCCTTTTCATCTTTTTAATTTTAAAACCTTTTTTAAAAAAAATGGAAGGACATTAGTCCAGACTCAAAATGGTACTTTAAAAGGCCCACTATATTATTTTTCTTATTTCCCCATGGACAGGTAAAAACTTGGTCCTTAATCACATCCAAGATTAAAAATTCTATTATTTCAAGGTTAGCACTTGAAATTAAGGGCTACATTTTCAGTAAAATCTTATTTTGGTAAAGTATTAAAATGAACTACTTGGTTGGCCTAAAGATAGGATCAAGGGCTGGGAATCAAAATCTTTCAAACGATTTCCTGGTTAAATGGAGATTCTAAAGTCGTATTTGTGGAGCTAGAAAGCAATAATGAAAAATTCTTTGAAACCTAGGGCTACACTAAACATGACTGAAAAATTAGGGAGGAAGTAGCTGATTCCTGGTCCTAGGGAACTGAAACTCAAGTTGGGTTCTGATCTGACCAAAAGTAAGTTTCATTCCATGACTAAAGATAGCCTCTGAGTCTCAGCAACAGACTGAATGGAAAAGCCTCAGGGTGTTTTACTTTGCATTGATGAATGGTAATTGATATTTTTGTCCAATGGAGCAAAGCAGTGTAGGTTTAGTTTGATCACTACATTGTGGGTTTTGTGAGGGAACCCCCACCCTCAGCTAAAAAACAAGACAAAAACAACAAAAACCACTTCTGGAGCATCAATCTGGTCTCCAGCAAGCTCTTGTTCTGGCACATTCCCAAATGAGGTGGCCAGCAGGACATTTCTACTTTACCCTATACAGTATTACAGTTTTAATTCATTTGAAGAAAGAATGCCAGAGCTGCCCCTAACTCCTATAATTCCATAAAGGAAGGATATTGAAAGGAGAAGAGGGAATGATAAGAGGAAAGGAATACAGAGATAAACATACAATTTGCATGTTCAAACTAAACCTCTATGATCCTTATAACCCTATAAGGTTATAAGGGAATTTTATAGCTGAAAAAGAACAATTGAGATAACTTAAGTCCTGTGGGTAAGTGACCTACAGTAAATTAATGACAGAGCTAAGATTCTCTGGGTCTTCTCACCCTAGGCTAGTTTTTTTTTTTTTTTTTTAAACTCTAAACCAATAGTTTTTAACCATGATTGCACATTTAAATATCACTTGGGGCTTTAAAAAGTCCCTATGCTCAGGCTATAATCCAGACTAATTCAATTAGAAACTTGGGGCAGGGGACCTAAATGTTAGTACTTTAAAAAAATTGTGAATGTGAATCCAAGGTTAAGAATCACTACCTTAGACCAGGGTGCCCCCCAAAGATGATCAAGACACGTATCAGGAGGTTTCTGTGAACAGATTTATTCAGGACCATCTAGCAGAATCTCTTTGGCAACTACCACAAATACTAGGCCAAGTTTATCAGTATTACAGAACAGAACTATGGTTGCTTTACTTTACCCAAATTCAAATCGTTTTTCACAATAATGATTTTTTTCTTTTCTGGAATATTACAAATGATGTATCCAAGTCCAGCTATAATTTGGAGCTGAAGGGGCAGTGATCATAGAACCAAGGAATTTGCTTTGAAGCTGCTGTGTGGGCCACTGTGTCACCAAAAACTCCATCCTGTTTTCTTTTCAAGAAAGGGACTACAGCAGCACCTATTTCATCCCCTAAACCAACCCTCCAGTCTTGTTCCTAAGGTGTGTGGTAGGTTACAATTTTTCTCGGGATGGCACATTACCTAATACCTGCCTCATTAGGATATTAACTTATAAAAACTTATACTACAAAAGCTTTTAAAATGTTTATTTGTATTACTTGGGTGGATTGGTACAAGAGTGCAAAGAAACTTATGCTTTTGGGCCCTGTTTCCCTTCTGTTCACATTAGTTTATAAAAGATTAAGTAACATTAAGTGAAATAGAAGAAAGGAATATAAATATACCCAGGATAGTGAAGTCCTCTAATTCACTAAAGGATGAACTGAAATAGTTGGCCTGATTCACATTTATGTGAGAGCCTAAAGAAATTATGTTCCCTTTAACTGCTCTAAGCCTGTGAAAAAGGGAATTGGAAGACATATTACAAGACAGCAATCTTTTATTGAAACCTTTTTTGTCTAAAACTATACATGTAGAGATTAATCTCTTGTTCATAAATTAGGATAAGTCTAACATCACTATTCCAAACCAGTATTATTTACAAAAAAGAACCTTTTCTTTGCTTTATCGCCAGGTTCACAGGACTAAATTTTAAACCAACTTCAGTCTAGCTTTTAAAATCTTCCTCCCATCACATGCCCAGCAACCCTTATGGGGTAGGGCAGCTTTCAGAAATCAACATTCATTATTCACCAGGAATGTAGAACCACAAGCAAACAACAACAAAAAGAATAAATCATTTCAAACAATTCCTATCTGCTTTTCCAAAAGCATGCTTTGTCTAATTCTCCCTTTCTATATAGATGGTGGGAGAGGGAGTATACCAGAGTTTACCATAGAGTATAGCATTGTTAATTAAATTAACCTCTTCAAAAAGTGAGTAAGATGGCTTAGTGTGTATAAGGATGAACTGCTGTGGATGACCCTAGCAGATAATAAAGTAAACCTTAAATCCAGTCTAGGAATATGTATGCCAACAACTGACCAGCTCAAATAGATACTTCTCACTTTACCTGGATTACATATGCAAATTTTTACTTTCCAGTTAAATACAGTGCCAAAATCTTTCAAAGCAGATAGAGAATAGGCTTCTTAGAAATTCAAATTAAAATGTTAAATAATAAAAACTGCTGGCTTATTATAGTTTTTGACAGACTCCAATATGCCTGGTACCAGAAAGTAATTCTATCTCAGTTGCTAATAAAAAGATAAATCTGGTATACACATAAAAAGACAATATTATAAGAATGTAGTGTCACCTGTCAAAACAAGAGCATCTAGAATGGAATCTTCAGTAAACACTTGGGACAAAGGGCAATCAGAATACAAGAGAAAGCAAAATCCATATAAATTAATTCCTAATTTGAGAAATCAATAAAATGTATACATAAATTGATAAATACTGTCTCCATAGATCACTAATTCCAAGGACTAGTTAGTAGTTAGCTTCTAACTAAATTATTACAGGACGTTCTGGTGTATGATCTCTTCTTGTGATCAGTTTGTTCTGGCAAGACTCCAACAAGCCCTTGCCCTTGAAAACAGCTCAGCGGGAGAAGGTTCTGAGGCAATCACTTCATTTAGAAACTTGCCAGATAATAAATCCCAAGATTACACTAATCACTGACAGGACAAGCACCAGGATACAGATCTTCTTGCGAGACTTTTTCTGAGGAAAGAAATATGTAAAGACACTCATGAACCAAGTAAAATTTTTTATATCTAAGACACTAAGAGTGCTTCATAAATCTGCCTCTTTGTAATTCAAAATTAATTCTATCCACGGACAAATATTCAGAGACCTTTCCAAAATCTCAGTATTCACCAGTGCAATATTGGCAACAGAAAAAAGTTATTTTTGCTTTTTTTTTTGAGGTACCAGGGCCGGGGATTGAACCTGGGACCTCATGTGGGAAGCCAGTGCTCAACCACTGAGCCAAATCTGCTCCCCTTTGCATGGTTTTTAATAAAAAGTTTTATACCTATTATAAAATTTTATGTACATGGTAAAACTATAGCCAAGTGGAAAGAATTGAAAATAATAACCCACAAATAAAATTGTTGACATTTTGATCATAGTTCCTTCTGATCTTTAATATATGCATATTATTAATTGACTTAACTGGGATCATACTGTATGATGTTTCTTGTTTTCCTCACTTAACATTTTAGCATAAAAATTTTTGTTATAAACTCTTTATAAACATCTATTTTACTGCTCATATAATAAAACATTGAGTGGATATATATGATTTATTTAATTATTCCTTCACTGTTAGATACTAAAGTCATCACATGGTTTTTAAAGGAAATACTATTATTAAATATAAATTCCTTTAAGAACATTCCAAGTAAAATAATACTCTCCTAGGAACAAGTAAAATGACTGAATGCTATTTATTTCTAAAAAGGCTGCAAGACCAAATTGAAGGGAAACAAGAAGAACCTCCTTCACAGTATTTGTAGAGAGATAGAAACGAGGAGTTTCAACGAATATGTAGAAGAGTGTCACTTTACAGACACAGCTCCATAATTATTACCTCCTATTTATTCATAGATAAAGAGCAGTCAGAATTGATCCTATGTCCATCCTCTGTGGCAAGTCAACATGAATTATCTAGGGAGTCCTACTTTAACTGTACCTATTACTGTCCTAATCTGAAAAAATTTCAGCTATTTAGGATATAAAATTAGCCTTATACCAGATTTAGGTACTGTGCTAGCTAATGGGGTTAGCTTTATAGCCCGGTGGCTTCTGTGTAAATTGATTCAGGGTTTCATGCTTTTTGTAGATCTCTCTGCAAGGGAAAATACTAAAAATGGAACTGGGACTGCAGCTATGACTACTTGCCTCCAGTTTAAGCCCAAGCAAGAGGCTGCAGCCATTCTCTATGTCAGTGTACTATGATGACCCCAAAAAAGTCTGAAGCAAAGATTGGCTTTCACTGGTACCTGATAGTAAGCAGCTCGCTGTAACTGATCAACGGCTCTCTCAACATGCACCTCTGAGCTTTCCACATTGGCTTCTATGCTATCTGCAAAAAGAAGAACAGTGGCTGTTTTATCACACTCAGATGTTTAAAGACTGCAAATTGAGCAGACTCGATGTATGGATCCTGATTTTATCGCCACCATCCCAACTATCCAGCCAGGGAATCAAAAGTTACCCCATAAAATAAGTCTGTTCTTTGGAAATAAACAGTGATGTATTTAGAGGAAAGAGCTATTAAGTATGAACCTGCCTACAAATGATTCGGAAAAATTATGAATATATATATAGAGAGAGACAGAGAGCACACATGTGCACAAAAATTAAAGCAAATGGGGTAGAATGTTAACAAGAGGTAATGAGTATACAGGAGTTCCTTGCAGTATTTGTATTTTTGGAACTTTTTTGTAAACTTGCAATTATTTCCAAATAAAAAGGTTTTTGTTTTGTTTTGTTTTTAAAGTTACTAATCCCATAATTGTGTAAGCTTCTGGAGCTGAAGGCTGGGAAGCTGATAGCTATTTCCCTAAAGAGTCATAGTTATCAGAAGCTATGTCAAGTAAATAGGGCTGAGTATTTAAAGACACCTCACCATAACTTCTACATTTGACAACATGAGAAAAATGTAAGGAAAATTAATTTAGTAATTTTTAAAAATGGTACTCCTAAACATTAATTCTACAGCTGACATGTCTTACTGACTTCTTTGCATAAAAATACTATCAACTCACCTTGAGGTTAAAGGGATCAATAATACATACCAATCAGATCACCCTGGTCATGGATCATCATGGCCAAATCTTTAAATATCTGATTGACATCCAATATGTCAGCCTAAGGAACACACAAAAAAATTAACTAACATTAAACAACATGTTAGAAGATTAATTTCTTCTATTGTAGTGTTGGCTACATGTGTTTTTAAAGCTCTAAACCATGCTTTCTCTATAAAGAGAAAATAAAAAGTTATTGAACTTCTAGGAAGATGGTGGACTAGAAAGACACAGGGCTCTCTTCTCTCCGAGACAAATAGCTAGAGGACAGGCAGAAACGGCCTAGAAAAAAATCTTCCAGGGGAAGGCTGGACACTGCCCAGAAGAGAGAGGGACAAAGGAAAAGAATTGCAATGGCAAAACTGCGAGTTAAAAGCGGCAGCTGCTATTGCCAGCAACTTCTCCCACACTACAGACACTTTTGAATTCTCAGCCGTGGGGCTGGGGTCGGCAGCTACAGACAAAGGGGGTTCCAGGGATCCGCCTCCCCAGGAAAGAGGAGAGAGAGGGACACAGCCTAAGGCTGACTCAGCTTTTGACCCACAAATTTGGTCTGCTGTGTTCTGAGTCCTTCCAGGCCAGTTGGGGGCAGTGCCATTGTTTGGGAGCCAGCAAGGGACTAAAGAGATCCGGGACTAAAGAGATACGACCCTCTCGATCGCCCCCTCTACTGACCGGGATTGGTTGTTAATGCAGAAGGGGACGGAATTATTTCCTACTAGGAAAAGGGAGGGGGATGCCAGCAAGGTTGGAGAACAGCCTCTGAGAAAGTTTAAACTGCAAGGCTCGTAGTCCCCAGGCAGGACCCTCTGTCATACTAATCTGGTCCATGTTGCAGCAAACACACTGGGACCAGGCTTTCAACTGAGGCCTGCTAAGAGTGCCATCTGCTGGCTGACCAAGGAAGTGCATGTGAGGGAGTTAAAAGTAAATGAGAGGCTTTTTCAGGCCTTTACAGCCTTCCTCCCCAAGGCCCTTGGAAGCGGGTATGCAACCCATTACTGGATCCAGGGCCCAAATTTGAGCAACTAACAGGGACAAACAATACCCAAAACAGGTTGAGCCAAAAATCAAAGAACAGCAGTAACACACAGCTTCCCGCCTCTAAATCCCTAAGGAAGAGAAATTGAGCATCCAAGTAAACTCACCATCCTAATCAGATGTTTAGACATCAGCAAAAAATTACAAGCCACACTAAGAAAACTGAAGACATGGCCCAAACAAAGGAATATATTAAAGTTCCAGAAGAGACACAGGATTTAAGACAGCTAATCATCAAGATACACACAAATTTCCAAACTAAAAATAGTAAGTTGAAAAAGAGATAAACGACATCAAGAAGAAATTGAGGGAGAGGATGTGGCTCAAGCAGTTGAGTGCCTGCCTTCTACACGGGAGGTCCTGGGTTTGGTTCCCGGTGCCTCTTAAAGAAGACAAATAACAAGCAGACATGGAGCAAAAACAATGAGCAGACAACGAGCAAAAACAAAACAAGTAGGGAGCAGATGTGGATCAAGTAGCTGAGTGCCCGCCTCCCACATAGGAGGTCCGGGGTTCAGTTCCCAGTGCCTCCTAAAGAAAAAAAAAACCAGACAATGAGCAGACAACGAGCAAAAACAATGAGCAAACAATCATAAACAAGGAGCAAAAAACAATGAGCAAACAGATAAGGGAGCCATCTCGGGGCGGGGGAAAGATGATATTAAGCAAGCACAAAGAAGAATTTGAAAACCTGAATAAAAAAGTAACAGAACTCATGGGAATGAAAGACATGATAGGTGAGATCAAAAACACATTAGAGGGAAGCAGATGTGGCTCAAGCGATTGGGCTCCCATCTACCATATGGGAGGCCCTGAGTTCAGTTCCCAGGGCCTCCTGGTGAAGGCAAACTGGCCTGCGCCCGCAGAGAGCTAATGGCCTGTGCCCGTGGACAGCTGACGGCCTGCACCGGCAGAGCTGACGGCCCGCGCCTGTGCAGAGCTGGCGCAGCAAGATGACGCAACAAAGGGAAACAAGCAGCCATAGAGGAAAACACACAGCAAATGGACACAGCAGACAGTGAGCACAAGTGGCAAGGTGGGGGGATGAAAAAAAAAACATTAAAAAACGATTATGAAAAAAAAAACCAAAAACACACATTAGAGGGAAATGGATGTGGCTCAAGCAATTGGGCTCCCATCTACCATACAGGAGATATAGGAGGTCCAGGGTTCGATTCCCAGGGCCTCCTGGTGAAAGGCAAGCTGGCCTGTGTGGCAAGCTGGCCTGCACAGAGTGCTGCCCCACACGGAGTGCTGCCCCATGCGGAGTGCTGGTCCGCACAGGAATGCTGACCTGTGGAGGAGAGCTGGCCCACACAGGAATGCTGACTCAAACAACAAGCTGGAGCAGCAAGATGACGCAACAGAAAGAGACAGAGAGGAGAGACAGTAAGAGACACAGCAGACCAGGGAGCTGAGGTGGCCCAAGAGATCAAGCGCCTCTCTCCCACTCTGGAAGGTCCCAGGATCGGTTCCCGGTGCCGCCTAAAAAGACAAGCAGACAAAGAAGAACACTCGAAGAGCAGACAGTGAGCACAAAAACAATGAGGGGAAGGGGGAGAAATAAATAAAAATAAATCTTAAAAAAACAAACAAACAAACAAAAAAAACTCTTAAAAAAAAAAAAAAGAAAACATTAGAGGGGAGTGGAAGTGGCTCAAGCAGTTGGGGACTTGCCTCCCACATGGGAGGTCCCGGGTTCGGTTTCTGGTGCCTCCTAAAGAAGATGAGCAGACAATGAGCAGACAGGTGAGGGAGCCATCTTGGGGAGAGAATTAAAAATAAAAAAACAAAAAAACTATATATTGTGAAACATATTGTTTGATCCAAAAAAAGAAAAAACCATTAGAGGGAAGCAGATGTGGCTCAAGTGACTGGGCTCCCGCCTACCACACGGGAGGTCCCTGGTTCGGTTCCTAGTGCCTCCTAAAGAAGACAACGAGCTTGCATAACAAAATGACACAACAAGAGACACAAGAAGAAAAACGAGTGACACAGCAAAGCAGGGAGTGGAGGTGGCTCAAGCAATTAGGTGCCTCCCTCCTACATTGGAGGTCCTGGGTTCGGTTCCCAGTACCTCCTAGAGAAACAAGGAAAATGGACAGATACAGCAAGTGCAAAGAACAAGGGGGTGGGGAGAAATAAATAAATCTTTTGGAAAAAAAAAAAAGATTAAAAAACAAAACAAAACACATTAGAGGCATACAACAGCACACTCAACATGACAGAAGAAAGAATAAGTGATACCGAAGTTAGAACAGCTAGATTTGAAGAGAGAAAAGAACTGAGAGAGAGGAAAGAATGGAAAAAATTGAGCAAGGTTCAGGGAGTTGAATGATAACATGAAATGCAACAACATACATGTCATGGGAGTTCCAGAAGGAGAAGAGAAGGGAAAGGGAGCAGAAAGAGTATCTGAGGAAATAATAGCTGAAAATTTCCCAACTCTCATGAGAGAAATGAACTTACATGTCCAAGAAGCACAGTGTACCTCAATCAGAATAAATCCAAATACACCTACTCTAAGACACATACTACTCAGAATGTCAAATGTCAAAGATAAAGAGAAAATTCTGAGAGCAGCAAGAGAGAAGCAAACCATCACATAAAAAGGACGCCCAGTAAGACTTAGTATGGATCTCTCATCAGAAACCATGGAAGTAAGAAGACAGTAATATGATACAATTAGGATACTGAAAGAAAAGAACTGCCAGCCGAGAATTCTTTATCTGGCAAAACTGTCCTTCAAATATGAAGGTGAGTATAAAATATTCACAAACAGAACTTAAGAGAGTTCGTAAAAAAGAATCCGCCTTTGCAGGAAATATTACAGGGCGCCTTACAGGCCTAAAGAAGAAGACAGGAGAGAGAAGCATGGAGGAGAATATAGAAGAATAGCGGAAAGGGTAATGAAAAGAGTAAAAAGACAGATGAAAATAAGATATGACACATGAAAACAAAGGAATAAAATGGTGGAAGTAAATAATGCATTTACAGTAATATCACTGAATGTGAATAGATTAAACTCCCAAATCAAAAGATATAGACCAATAGAAAGGATAAAAAAACATGAGCCATCCATATGCTGCCTATAAGAGACTCACATTAGACCAAGGAATACAAACTGGATGAAAGTGAAAGATTGGAAAAAGATAATCCACAAAAACAGTAACCAAAAAAAGAGCAGGAGTAGCTATACTAATATAAGACAAAACAGACTTTAAATGCAAAAATTGAGAATCCAGAAATAAACCCTCACCAGCAAACTGGTTTTTGACAAACCTACCAAAGCCATATTAATGGGGTAAAACAGTTTCTTCAACAAATGGTGCTAGGAGAAATGGATATCCATAAACAAAAGAATGAAAGAAGGGAAGTGGATGTAGCTCAAGCAGCTGGGTGCCTGCCTACCACATGGGAGGTCCCGGGTTCTGTTTCCGGTGCCACCTAAAGAAGATGAGCAAGACAGCGAGCTGACGCAATAGGCTGGCACAGCAAGCTGACGCAACAAGATGACACAACGAGATAACGCAACGAAGAGACACAACAAGGAAACACAATGAGAGGCACAATAAGCAGAAGTGGTGGTGGCTCAAGCCATTGGGCACCTCCCTCCCACATGGGAGGTCCCGTGTTCAGTTCCCGGTGCTTCCTAAAAAGATGATGAGCACACAATGAACAGACACAGAGAACAGAAAGCAAACACAAAACAACGAGGGAGTGGGGGAGAAATAAATTAAAAAAAAAAAAAAAAATCTTAAAAAAAAAAATGAATGAAAGAGGACCCCTATCTCACTCCCTATACAAGAATCAATTCAAAATCGACCAAAGACCTAAATGTAAAAGCCAGGACCACAGAACTATGTGATGGTTAGGCTAATGTGTCAACTAGGCCAGGCAACTGTGCCCAGTTGTTTGGTCAAGCAAGCACTGGGCTAATTGTAATACAAGGACATTTATGGACTTTAGTTACCAGTGAGTTTACTGCATAGATAGCTGATTACATCTATATCAACCAGGAAGATTGCCGTCAGCAATAAGTGACACTTTATCCAATCATTTGAATGCCTTAAAAGGGAAAGTGATTTCAGCATTCAGAGAGAATTTCCCAGCTCATCTTTGGACAGCCAGTGTCTCCTGGAAACTCATCAAGGACCTTCATTGGACTTTCATCAGAGCCCCTGGTTTGCAGCCTGCCTGAGGAACCTGGACTTGTGCATCCCCACGGTCATGTGAGAGACTTTTATAAAGTCTCATACTATTACAGATATCTCCTGTTGGTTCTGTTTCCCTAGAGTACCCTGATGTGGATAGGAATGCTTATTCATTGTTGGTGGGAATGTAGAATGGTACAGCCACTGTGAAGGAATGTCTAGCAGTTCCTAAGGAAGTTGAATATAGACGTGCCATGTGACCAGGCAATACTACTAACTAGGTATATACCCAGAAGAACTGAGAGCAGTGACACAAACAGACATCTGCACACTAATGTTCATAGCGGCATTATTCATGATTGCCAAAAGATAGAAACAACCCAGGTTCCATCAACCGATGAATGGATAAACAAATTTTGGTGTATACACATGATGGAATATTATGCATTGAAAGACAAAATGAAGTTGTAAAGCATATGACAATATGGATGAACCTGGAGGACATTATGTTGAGTGAAGCAAGCCAGACAGACACAAAAGGACAAATACCGTATGACTGCGCTACTATGAACTAAATATATTGGAGTTAGTAACTTGAATATGGGTCACTAGAAAATAGCATGAGGTGAGATAATGGAAAGCTGAGGGTTAACTTGTGCAGAATTGGAAAAAAGATGTGTGTTAATCTTTGGAAATGAAGAGAAAAGGTGAAAGCATAACACAATGTCTGAAAGTAGCAGTACTATTATGTGGGTATGAAAGGGGTTAAAAGGGAAAGTCTAAGGTCGTGTATATTACTAAAAGGAAAGAAAAATATGTAACATGGAACTGTATAGCATAGTAAAACCTCACGTGAAATATGAATATGGGTAAAGTTGCATACATAAGACTTTTTCTTTGAAATTGAACAAATGTATGTTAACACTACACGATATTAAAACCTGACCAAAAAAACAAACATTATGCTAAGTGAAAGAAACCAGACACAAAGTACTACATATTGTATGATTCCATTTATATAAAATGTAAATATAAATCAGTTTATAAAGATGAAGTTAGAGTAGTGGTTATGTAGAGCTGGGGAAGAACTGCTAAGAGGTGTGGAGATTTTCTTTTTGGAAAAATGAAATTGTTCTAAAATTTTTTGTGGTGATGAATGTTCAACATTGTGAATATACTAAAAGTCATTGATTATACACTTTGGATAGATCATATGGTATATGAATATATCTCAATAAAACTGCTTAATAAATAAATAATTGTGCAAGAATAGGCAGAATTAGCAGTATGTACAATAGAGGAAGCATAGAGAGATTGCGGGGTGAAGAATTTTCTTGTTAGTTTGTTTTTTGTTTATTATTCATATTATTATTGAAATAATGAAAATGTTCTAATGATGATTGAGGTGATGAATCCACAACTATGTCATTATACCAAATACCACTGATGGTACACTTTGGATGAACTGTATGCTTTATTAATATGTATCAATAAAATTGATTTGTTAAAAAAAATTCATATTTTCATTGTTACTATGCCTCCTTTATATTTAAATTAACTATTATTCAGTAACTATGAATTAGGTTTTATCTTTGAGGATGATGCTCAGAGAGATTCTGTCACTTGTCTAGTCACATAGCTGGTAAGTAATGAAACCAAGCATTGCAGCCAGGATTTTATCTCTACAGCCCATGCTTTTCCATTACAGTACAATACACTACCTCCCAGAATGCTACAATAAAAAAATGATGCCTTGAAAGCAATGCCTTCCCAATCATGATTTAACAAGAATAGTTCTTGCCAGCTCCTCAATCATTTGCTAAGAGTTTACTACTGTTGGGGCAGTCTTCTAGTTGCTGGGGATACAAATGGGCTTAACATCTAATGGGGGGGTGGTGTCAGTACACAATAAGATAAATAAGAAGACAGGGAATGACTTCATATGACTTTTAATGACTTTATATGGGAAATCATTAATGAATGCTCTAGAAAAGTGTGCAGAAGAGGAAGATTTTGCAGAAGAGGTTGGACTTGAGTTGTGCCTTAAAGCAAATTTCTAGGCCATGTAAACAGAAAGGCAGCTGAGTCAAAAAAGCAAATAGCCTATCTTGGCTATATAACATAAGGTTCGAATGTTTTTTAATGTTTGAAGTAGGATATGATTAGATATGAAAATCAAGCCAGGCTAAGGAATTTGGACTTAATTCTGCTGAATGTGAAGTGGTCCACTCTATTCCTAACACCCACCTTTTCTTTAGCTCCACATATCACTCTATGCCCTGCTGTAGCAGTATTTCTAATGTAAGAGAAACAAGTTGATGATTAGTAGGGATAGGTAAAAAAAAAATAAAGGAAAGATATGACATCTTTGAAGGTAATAAAATAATTGTAAGTTGAAGATAAACTGTACCATCTAAAAACAGAAATTGATGGCCTCTGGGTCTTAACCCTGGCTGCATATTTTAATCACCTGGGAGAGCTTTATAAAAAATATACCTGCCCATGGCCTCAACCCCAGAAACTCTGATTTATTAGGTTTAACCCTATAAAAATTTGTATATTTGACCAATTTTGCATAGTTGAATCTGTCATGGTGGGGGAAGAGAGCCTGGTTTTTCTTGTTCTTTTTTTTTTTTTTTTAAACTTCTCCAGGTGATTCTAATGTGCAGCTAAGGTTCAGAACCACTGCCACATATGAAGGTCAAGAGGGAGCTCAAAGTTTCTCCACTCTATTCCCCTTCACTTCTCCCCACTATCACCCTGGGACTTTCCCCCAGGGTCTACTGCCCTCTTTCTACCTCCAAGGAGGAGAAAACTACCTATCAGGTTTAAGAATATTTTACTGATCACTGTGCAAAGTTAAAGTTGGAAGCTCAGTTAGGTAAGAAAGGCTACAGACTTCTATCCCAACTCCACCTCAATAATTGCTCCTATTTCCCTGTCCCACTAAAATGATAAGATTCACAATTTGGGATTGGACTTTGGGATGCACAAAAATGGAGCAAACCTTTTGGCTTGTTTTTATTCTGAGCTATTCATTTAGAACATACAAAGGGGCTCTCCACAGAGCCCTGCCTAATTTGAGAGCTTGAGGTTGAGGTTTAGGGATAAAGCCCTAATGAGCAATAAAGTATTTATTGCTTGCTCTGTTTTCCAGACATACTTCTCATGGAAACCACATGATATGTGGTGACTGAAGAAAGGGGATTTGGGTGTTCCTGGGTACCATGGCTAATACTATCTTAATTATAGTTCAAACTCACTATAATTACACTGAGACAGATAATATGCAAACCACACAATGATCCATTTCATGCTTTTTCATAATCATTGAGAGGAAATCCAGGTGGACCAAAGCGAATCCAGATCCTTGCAGATGACACACTGAGTCAAGCAAAAAAAACATGACCTGGCTCTCACCTCCAGCTGCCGAATTGCCGTTTCCCTCTCTTTAATAAGTTCCAGATCCTGCTCAGTGATGGCCACTTCATCTTCCTGGCTCTGCATCTGGTTCCATTCCTCATGGCTGCAAGGAGACAAGCACACTAGTTGATTCCTCCTCTACAAAGTGTACATGAGACATGCCTACAACATCTCTATTCCAGCAGAGCCCATCCAAAGACACACCAGGGCTCCAAACCCTCTGACATCAATACAGAGACCCTGAGGGACACATTCTTCACATCCAGAGGTAAAGAGCTGATAACACCAAGAAAACAAAGTTTTGGCTTCCACGGACAAAACTGAGATGAAGCAGGACACAAGGGCTTGTACTTCTTGTTGTTTCCATTTATGGGTATACTCTGCAATCTTACTAGGTCTTACTAGACAAGGAAAAGTAGCCAGAGATTTGAAGTCAATGACGTATATTGGCCCATCGTCTTTTAAGAACTCTCAAAGAGCAAGCTGTATTGGTATCTGGGCTACTAAATGGGAGAAGAGGAAAGCAGGTTAAGTGATCTGTCAGTGCTTTGCCAATTACTTGAACAGAATCACATCTCCTGGTTTTCAGGAATTTCCTAGTGAAGTAATGCTTTAGGCTAAATGCCTCTATTTTTTTCATCTTCATAAATTGATTTATATTTACATTTTATATAAATGGAATCATACAATATTTTATACAATATATTTAGTACATAGTAGCGCAATCATACAGTATTTGTCCTTTTGTGTCTGGCTTAATAGAAAACGAATGTAAAAAGCTGGTGAAACTTTATAACTTTTCTTTTCAGTTACCATTTTTAGAAGGAAGGAACATTACATATTATACTAGAATCAAAACACTTTGAAAACCCAGAACTAAGCATTTTTCCAACAGTACTATAAGTCATACTCAACCTCACAGTATTTAAAGAATGTTCTCCATATGCTAAAGATACAAAACTGAGTAAGACAGAGTCCCCCAGGCCTTTGAGGTACTCACAGTGTAGTGGGGAGAGACAGATACATATTTATGATAAAACATTTTAAGTTCTTAATATCACAAATATATTTCTATAGGATTAGTTAATTCAGCTTGGAGAAGACAAAGGAAACATCTTTCAGATACAATTGTTTTGCTTTTCCTCTTAATAATCCTGAAGAATGAGTTGCCCCTATTTCAGAGATGAGAGAACAGAAGCCCAAGAACTTTAAAGGACTTAAATCTGAATTATACGTGAGATGATTTATATCTCCTAATCAATACATTTGTGGGTATCAAGCTCTCTCTCCTACACATGGACATCAAAGGTTTCTTGGAATTTTTTATTTACCTTGAGATTAATCCTTTGATAATGCAAACACCTTGGAAAAGCCCAGGGTTTTCACTGTTTAATTTTATTTTGTAGATTATAAAATGTCCCCTAAGTCCCCCTCTGTTTTGTCCTGATTTTTTTTTTTTTATTAAAGCAATTTAACTCACACACCACACAATCCATCCAAAGTGTACAATGGCTCTCAATATAATCACAGTCATTAAAAACAAGTATAAAGATATAAAATCCCACGTCAATTATCCAGCAGGTTGTATGAATAAAACCCTTTACCTGTCAAATGAGACAAGCTGCTCCTCTCTTTGCCTCTCCTCTGCCTAGAAAACAGATGGTATTAGTACTGCTGACATCCAGAATCACATTACAGAGAGACACACAGAACAAGGGTTTGTCTTTACTACAGTAGAAAGAGGCAACATCCCTTAGCTCTGACAGATCTGTTAGTTGACATAGGATTGTGGTCTCTTACTGCAAAATGGGTATGAAGTGGTTGAAGCCAAATCTGCATTCCAGTTTGGGCCCAGAACAGAAACCATGCTGAACAGAATGAGATCAAGGGCAGGAGAGAGGGGCAAAATAACAATAAAAACTTATTTAAAAATTGGGGGAAGGAGGATTAAGGGAAAGGTCTGAAAACCTGTAAGGAAATAAATTTTCAGAATATGTAAAGATCCTTTCACTCCATTCTCCATTTCTCATAATCTTTCTTCCATATTTAATTTCTAAACCCACTGTGTTACATGCTGGATAATATGCTCTAACCTATTTTCTAGACTACCCATCCATTAAGTTTTTTATTTCCATATTATATTTTTCAATTTTAGAAATTCTTTTGACTCTTTTTCAAAGCTGTTTATAGTTTCCTGTTCCTGCAGATGTTTTCCAGTGAAAAATTAATAATTCTAATTTATGAAGTCTTTGTAGGTCTATATCCCTTCACTGTTCTACTAGTTCTTGTGCAGGGTACTTTGTTTCCTTGTGTACTTGGTTATTTTTTAACCAGGTGTTGCTAGTTGCCCTTGAAAATTTGTTTGAGAATATTCTTTTAGGGCTAGGATAAAGGTGTCTCCCCCTAGAGAGCCACTGTGATTGCTTCCGCCTGGCACCTAAGTGCTGTACCGGTCCAGGTCCACTTGAAGTCTGAGGCTTTTGGACCATTCAGGTAGTATGAATTTGAGCTATAAATCTGCATCAAGGTTATTTTGTGGTACAACTTCTCATTGTCTGGATTTCCCCTCCCTCCTGCCCTCCTCTACCACCTGCTCAGGACAGTGCTGATGCAACCTTTTGGCAGTTCCCTAGGGGAAAGAAGTGCTTACTTTTGGCTTGCTCACACCCTAGGGATATAGTTTTTTGGGCCCAGTTTGATTTGACGAGCACCTGCTTTTAGACTCCCCACCTTGTATGGATCCTAGGCTTCGACTTTGTCCCCCTCATGCCATGAGAACGTCAAACTGAAGTTTAACTTTGTCCTCAATAAATATACTCAGTACAAAAGCACTTTCAGTGGTCTGCTTACCTCTCTGGGTTCTCATTTTCCCTTAGATTTGACCTTAATTTTAGGAGGTCCCAGGGACTGAACCCAGGACCTCGTACATGGGAAGCAGGCACTCAACCACTGAGCTGTATCTGCTCCCTTTGACCTTAATATTTTGATAGCTCTTTGATACTTTTGAGAAATTGGGTTTTTAAATTCCAGTATTTGATAATTGTTTCAAAGACAGGATTGGTCCAAATAACCCAGCCTGCTATATTCTAGGAAACAGAGTCATTGACTTTTTAAAAAAAGTTTTTAACATAAGACCAATATAACAATGAAAAATGAAAAAGAAAATTGCACATAACTCTACCTACCACTTTTTTTTAACCTTTGTGCTTATTCCTTTCCAGTCTTTGACCATATGCCTACATATTTTTTTACATAGGTTATACCAATCTGGCATTTTCATAGCAATTTATCTATATGTTTATTATTTGGGGTAATAGTAAACAAAAGCTAATGGCTAAAGAGGTCGAAAACAAAAAAAACAAAACAAAAACAAAGAAAAACCTGGGAAAGAACATTCTGAAATGTTCTTGAAAGAATGAAAACATACTTCTTTTGGGGAAAAAACTTACAGAAAGACGAGATCCAGCTCTTGCTCTGGCAATACTCTCCTTTTCCTTTTCAGATACCCTTCTCTGCACAGCCTGGAAATTGTTTAAGGCTGCAGAGAAGTCATTCATGAGGCGTTCCTTCTGAAGTTTCTGCTGGCGCTAAGGAAAGTAAACAAGAACTTGAAATTTCATATTAACCCAGACTCATTTGGTATAAATTCCCATTAAAACAAAATTAACATCCCCTAAAAGAAAAAGGGAAAAAAAAGAAGAAGAGAAAAAACAAAGGAAAAAAAAAAGGGAAAAAATGACACCCCTCTAAGGGTTTCCAACTAGGAAAAATTACTTTGAAATAGACTTCCTTAAATCAATAAATTTGTTCCTTGCTAGCTCACACCTTGGTTAATACTATAAGCCAAGTCAGCATTTTCCTTCTTTCATTCTGACAAACCTGGGAACTAGGTGTCATAAACTTTGTGAAGTAATCTCAGAGGGAATTGAAATTCAGAATTTTGGTGACCTGGAGAATCTAAAAGCAAAATAAATACTTAGACTCAGGTTGAACTAAAACAGAGATTGGTTTTCTGCCAACCTCTTTGATTGAAACTGTACTCATCTATACTGCATTCATAGCTTTCCAGATAACTATGGAATTATTTTATTTTACAGAATAATGAGGTTTTAAATCTTTGAAAAACTGAAAACTACTTTATTTATTTACAGGCTACCTTTACCAAACTTGCTGCTTCTATATCTCAACAAATACATTTTGAGAGCACCTAAGAACTAAGAACACAGACTAAAACTCATCCCTGACCTCAAGCAGCTCACCATCTATTTGTAGATAAAAAATATACACATATAAGTAACAAAATCATTATGAGTAATTGCTATACCCAATTAGTACTATAGGACTTCAGAGGCAGGAATTATCAGTTAGGACTCAAGAGGTCAAGAAAGGCCATAAGAAGGAAAAGTAAAGCATGAATCAGAAAGGATAAAGCAAATCCAAGCAAGAGAATAGTATGAACAAAGGCTTGGTGGTAGAAATTTGAAGGGCATCTATAAGGAGACAGTTTGGCTTGAACCAAAAGTTTATTCTTGAGAATACTAAAAGATAAAATTGGAAAGACAGGAAAGGGGCTACCATAGCAGATTCTAAATGCCAGGCTAATAAGTTTGGGGTTCAACCTCTAAAGAACAGAAAACAATGAAGATTCTTAAGCTGGGAATATGATGGGTACAAAATGATAACTTGGAAAAATTACTATGTGACAGTAAGGTTACTATGATACAAAATGGAACTGAAAAAATGAAGTCAGAAAGACTTCTTTAATAGTCTAGGTTTAACATTAGGAGGACATGGCATCGGTAAAGGGAACACAGAAAATGAATTTAAGAAACATTATGACTTGACTGGCTGTGGAGGAAAAGGCATAAAGAATCACTCAAATTTCAAGCCAAGGAGAATGATGGTAACATTGAATGAAAATTTAGATGAGGAACATTTTTACTCTTTCTGGGATTTTTACTTGTTGCATAAACAACAAAAGTAACAATTAAGGGGAAAAAGACATTGTTTCCCAATCTTATCATCCCAAAATATTATCTTTTAAATATATTATAAATATATTCCATGTCACCAGACCCTTAAAATTATGAACTCTGGTACATAATATTCCATCAATATGATACAGTAAATTTTACTTAAGCATTCCTACTAGATTGTTTCCAGTTTTAACTATTATAAACAAAGCTAAAGTGAGCCCCATTGTAACAGCTAATACTTATATAGAGCTTACCATATACCAGTACTGTTTTAAATGCTTTATAGAATAACTCATTTACTCCATGCAACAACCTATAAAGCATTATTATAGTCCCTACTTTACAGATAAGAAAACCAAGAAACAGAGAAGTTAAGTAATTTTCCCAGGGTTACACATAAGTGGAAGATGTAGAATTTAAACCCAGGAGATTTGGATCCAGAGTACATATAGTTTTTCTTTTTCCTTCAGATTTTTTTTCCCTTAGGACAAACTTGCCCAAGTGGGAGTATTAGGTCAAAAGGCACAATCGTTTTTTTCTAGAGAAGTTGTAGGATTACAAAACATTATGCAGAACTCCCATAAAGAGAAAGATTATGTTTTTTTGAACTAATCCATTCCTGTAGGTGTGGGATCCTTTTGATTGGACTACATAAGTAAGGCATGACTCAGGTTGAATCTCCATCCTCTTACTGTGTCTGATATAAATGGAGACAGAGAGAGAGAGAGAGAGAGAGATAAGGAAAAGGAAGCTACCTTATTGATCCTGCCATGTGGGAGAGAGGACTGCAGGAAAACAGAGAGAAGACTGAGAGGCTCCAGAGTCTGGAACCAGCATAGCACAGAGGGATGGAAAGAGGCCCTAGAGAGGCTGGGTCCACGGCGTAACTCAAGGCTGAAGAGACGAGCCATATGCCTGATAGCTAGCTCACAGTAGAACTCAGGAAGAAAGCAGAGCAGCCGAGACTGAGAGAGGAGGCCCTGTAAGAGATAAACCCTATGCCTGGCTGCCCACAGCTGAGCTCCAAGAGACGGTAGATTCTGGAGGGGAAGGTAGGAACCTCTGCAGTGACTGTGGGCCGTCTTCATCATGTGGCAGGACCCCAGAATCTCAACAGTAGCTGACTTTAGTAAGAAAACATCTCTGATGGTGCCTCAATTTGGACATTTCACAGACTCGGAACTGTCAGCTTTTATCCAAATAAACATCCCATTGTAAAAGTCAACCCATTTCTGGTACTTTGCACTGACAGCTCATTGGCAAACTAAGGCAGAAATTCATACCAGAAGAGCTGGATCATGCTAACTGCAATTGCCAAAAATGTTGGAATGGCTTTATAAATGGGTAAGGGGTACTTTTTGGAGGAATTGTGAGATTCTTGATAGAAAAGGCCTAGATTGCTTTGAAGAGACTGTTGGTAGGAATATGGACTCTAAAGTTATTTCTGATGAGGACTTAGACAGAAATGATGACTGGAAGGAAAGTGATCCTTGCTTTAAAGTGACAGAGAACTTGGCAAAATTGACTCTTGATGTTAGATGGAAGGCAAAACTTGAAAATGACGAGCTTGTCATTTAACTGAGGAGATTTCCAAATGTGGAAAATGCAGGCTGGCTTCTCCTTGCAGCTTATAGCAAAACGCAAGAACTGAATGGCTGGGCAAAAAGAAAACAGAAACTGATGGTTTGGGAAATCCTGAACTTTAGAAAACAAGTCCCCAGAGGATAGTGCCCCATGTGAGGACTTAACTAAATCTAGAACTCGTAAGTAAGGACTGGAAATGCAGTTATCCAGGAAGGACTTGTGGGAAGTCTTACTGTCTGATGGCTTGCAGCCCTGTGAACTGCATGCAAAACCAATGAGCTACTTGTGAGATCTGTATGAACAAAACCGCTGTCGGCCTGGACTGAAAGGGACAGGGAGGGGAGAGCTTGAAGGAAAAACAGCTTCAAGAGGAAAACTATGGAAGTTTAGGTCTGGACTCGGGCTCTCAGACCAGGAGAGGGACTCCACCCATGTGTGTGGAAAAGGTGAATTTGCCCAGACATTTGAAAAGGGTGGATCTTCCAGCCCACTGTTCAGGGAGAGTTTGGCTGCCCCAGGCTACAGATAGGGTGAAGCACATTCCCTAGTGGTTGGGAAGAGTTAGGTAGCCACCCCACTATTCTGAGCGGTTCAGGCCTGTATGCCAGAAATTAGAGAGAATGTTACCGCCATCCCACTGTAATAAGAGGGCTGAGACTGTCCTCCAGAGACTGGGGAAAGTGTGGCTGTCACCCCAATGTTCTTGGAGGGTGAGGTCTGAGCTCAGCTGCTACCCAGGTACTTGATGAGGGTAGAACGAGAAGACAGCCATTGGGCAAGCCTGTGGAAAGGGTGGGCCCCCAAGAGGCCCCGAGGAGAAGACATCGTTCTAGAGATGACTCAGCATTCTCAGAGATGAATTGTATGCTTTAGTAATATGTATCAATAAAACTGATTTGTTAAAAAAAATGTAAAATCTAATGGAATATGCCTTGCAGGTTTTTGGAACTGTTTGGGACCCATGGCACCTGTTTTCCTTCCAATTTCTTCTGTGTTAATGCAAATGTTTTCCTGTGACTGTCCCTCCTTTGTATATTGGAAGCAGATAACATGTTTTCTAAGTTTCACAGGTCTACAGCCAGAGAGGAACTTTACCCAAAGACAAACTGCATATCTAGAACTGGTTTTGATGTGATTTTGTATGAATGTATTTTGCATATGGAAGGAACATGTCTTTTTGGGATTCAGAGGGTGGAGTATGACAGTTTGAGTTTGGTGAATCCCAAAAAGAGAAAGATTATGTTTTTGAACTAATCCATTCCTGTGGGTGTGAGATCCTCTTGATTGGACTGTGTCAGTGAGGCGTGACTCAGGTTGAGTCTCCACCCTCTTGTTGGGTCTGATATAAATGGAGACTCAGAGAGAGAGACACAGAAATAAAGAGAGCTACCATATTATATTGATCCTGCCTTGTGAGAGAGAGGACTGCAGGAAAACAGAGATACCACAAGAGGCTGAGAGAGGTCCTGGAGTTTGAAACCAACAGAGCACAGAGGCACACACAGAGGCTCCCTAGGGGCTGGACCCATGGAGCAACCCACAGCTAAGGAGACGAGCCCTGCCATATGACTGATTGCCACATGGCAGGACACCAGGATCGTTATTAGCTGACTTTGGTGAGAAAGCATCTCTGATGGTACCTTGATTTCAACATTTCACAGCCTCAGAACTGTAAGCTTTTACCCTAAATAAAATACCCATTATAAAAGCCGATCCATTTTTGGTATTTTGCATTGGCAGTCCTGTGGCAAACCAAGACACCTCCTCACACATGTAGTTTTCCCTGTTATTAAGACTTTACATTAGTGTGGTACCTTTGGTACAATTGATGAAACAGTATTATTACAGTTATACTATTAACTGTAGGCCATAGTTTACATTAAGGCTTACTGTTTGTGTTGCACAGTCCTATGTTGTTGTTTTTCATTTTTATTCTCATAACATATATGCACCCTAAAATTTCCTTGTTTAACCACATCCAAATATATAATTTAATGGCGCTGACTGCATTCACAATGTTGAGCTACCATCGCCACCATCTATTACCAAAACTTTTCCTAGGAGTGGATGTGGCTTAAGTGGTTGGGCACTCCACCTCCCACATGGGAGGTCCCAGGTTTGGTTCCTGGTGCCTCTTGAAAAACAAAAAGCAAAACAACAAGCAAAACAAACAATGGAGTGGATGTGGCTCAAGCAATTGAGCGTCCGCCTCCCACATGGGAGGTCCTGGTGCCTCCTAAAGAAAAGAACAAAAACAGAAAAACAAAAAATGAAAAAACCAACCCAGGGGCTCAGTGATTGAGTACTGGCTTCCCATATACAAGGTCCTGGTTCAATTCCTGGTCCCTGGTACCTCAAAGAAGAAAAAAAAAAAAGAACTTTTCCATCATCCCAAACAGAAACCCTGTACCAAGTAAGCATTAAATCCCTATTTCCTATACCCATCCCAACCACTGATAGTCTGTATTCTAGTTTCTGACTCTATGAATTTGCTTATTCTAATTATTTCATATTAGTGAGATTATACAATATTTGTCCTTTTGCATCTAGCTTATTTCACTCAACATGCCTTTAAGATTCATTCATGTTGTTGCATGTATCAGAACTTCACTCCTTTTCACAGCTGAATAATATTCCATTGTTTGTATACACTACAGCTTTTTATTCATTCATCTGTTCATGAACGTGTGGCATGCTTCCATCTTCTGACAACTGTGAATAATGCCGCTATGAACATGGATGTGCAAATATCTGTTTGAGTTCCTGCTTTCAAGTCTTTTGTGTATGTATTGAGAAGAGGGATTGCTGAGTCATATGGTAATTCTACACCTACCTACCTATCTGAGGAAATGACAAACTGTCTTCCATAGCAGCTATACTATTTTACATTCCCACCACCATTGAAGGAGTATTTCTGTTTCTTCACATCGTCTCCAAAACTTATTTTTCTTTTTACAAAAAGTAGCATTCTAGTGGGCATGAAATGGAACACTGTGTTCTTGATTTGCATTTCCGTAATGGTTAATGATATTGTGGTGGTTTGAAGCTGTATGTACCCCAGGAAAACACATTCTTCAAGTTAATACATTCCTGTGAGTGTGAACCCATGGTAAGTAGGACCTCTTGATGAGACTACTTCAGTTACAACATGACCCACCTCAATCAGGATGGGTCTTAATCCTATTATTGGGAGTCTTTTATAAGAGAATGAAATTCAGTCAAAGAAAGAGAAAGCCAAAGACAAAGCAGTCAGAAGCTGAAATGAATCCAGAAGAGAAGAAAGAGACGAGGGGACACAGCCATATGCCATGACATGTGACAGAGGAACCAAGGATCGGAGGCAGCCAGTCTCAGAACACCAAGTCTTCAAGAAGAAAGTATCGCCTTGATGATGTCTTGATTTGGACACTTTCCTGGCCTCAAAACCATGAACGAATAAATTTCCATTGTTTAAGTTGAACCATTTCATGGTATTTGCTTGAGCAACCTAGGAAACTAAAACATATGTTGAACATCTTTTCATGTGCGTATTGGCCATTTATATATCTTCTTTGGAGAAATGTCTATTCAAGTCTTTTGTCCATTTTTTTGCTGTTGATTGGTAAGATTTCTTTATATACTCTGATTAAACCTTACAGTATATGTGATTTCCTTTGGTATTAGGGTGATATTGGGCTCACAGAATGAGTTAGGGAGTATTCCCTCTTCTTCAATTTTTTTGGAAGAGTCTGAGCAGGATTGGTGTTAATTCTTCTTGGAATGTTTGGTAAAATTCACCAGTGAAGGCTGGGCTTTTACTTGTTGGGAGATCTTTGTGCACATTCAATCTCTTTACTTATTATTAGTTTGCTGAGATTTTCTATTTCTTCTTGTGTCGTGTCAGTCTATGGAGTTTGTTTCTAGGAATTTTTCCATTTCATCTATGGTATCTATTTGTTGGCGTACAGTTGTTCATGGTATTCTCTTATAATCCTCTTTATTCTGTGAGGTTGATAGTAATGTCCCCCCTTTCATTTCTGATTTTAGTTATTTATGTCCTCTCTTTTTAAAGGTTTGTCCATTTTATTGATCTTTTCAAATGACCAACTTTTGGTTTTGTCAATTCTATTGTTTTTTCATTCTTTATTTATCTCCACTTTAATATTTGTTAGCTCCCTCCTTCTGCTTTAGTTTTAGTTTGCTCTTCTTTTTCTAGATCCTCCATTTGTGAGGTTAGGTTTCTGATTTGAGATCTTATTACTATTTTTTTTTAATGTAAGCATTTAGAGCTATAGATTACCCTCTGAGCAATGACTTTGCTGCATCCCGTAAGTTTTGGTGTGTTGTTTTCGTTTTCGTTTGACTCAAGATATTTTCCAATTTGCCTTGTAATTTCTTCTTTGAGTCACTATTGCTTAAGAGTGCATTGTTTAATTGCCACATATTTGAGAATTTTCTATTTCTCTCTCTTTTATTGATTTCTAGCTTCATTACTTTGTGGTTGGAGAAGAAACACTGCATAATTTAAAAATTTATTATAACTTGCTTTGAGACCTAATATATGGTCTATCCTGGAGAATGATCCATGTGCTCTAGAGAAGAATGTGTTTGCTGCTGCTGTTGAGTGAAGAGTTCTATATATGTCTGTTAGGTCTAGTTGGTTTATAGTATTGTTCAAGTATTCTATTTCCATATTGGTTTTCTGTCTAGATATTCTATCCATTATTGAAAATGGTGTATTGAAGTTCCTATTATTAATGTAGAACCATCTATTTCTCTCCTCAAATCTGTCATTATTTGCTTCATATATGTGGTGGTTTGGAACTGTATCTACCCCCAGAAAAACATGTTTTTAAAGTTAATCCAATGGTATGAACTCATAGTAAGACCTTCTGATGAGGCTACTTCAGTTAAGGTATGTCCCACATTAATCAGGATGGGTCTTAATCCTATTACTGGAGTCATTTATACACAATGAATACAGAGAGAGCAAGTCAAGGAAGCAAGAAGCTGAAATCAGCAAAACCCAAAAGAGAAAGGAGTCTGGCAGATGCCGCCATATGCCTTGCCATGTGACAGAAGAGCGAGGATCGCCAGCAGTCAGCCCCAGAATACTGGTCTTCAGGAAGAAAGCATTGCCTTGATGATACCCTGATTTGGACACTCTCCCAGCCTCAAAACTGTGAGCTAATAATTCCCATAGTTTAATCTGACCCATTTCATGGTATTTGCTTTAAGCAGTCTAGGAAACTAAAATAGTATATTTGGGGGCTCTGCCACTATATTTATAACTGTATATCTCCTTGTTGAATTGCCCCTTTGTCATTATATAATTACCTTCTTTGTCCCTCATACAGTTTTTAACATAGTCTATTTTATCTGTTGTTAGTGTAGGTAGCCCAGCTGTCTTTTAGTTACTATTTGCATGGTATATTTTTTTCCATCCTTTCACTTTCAACCTACTTGTGTCTTTGAATTTAGGGTGAGTCTTTTGTAAACAATATATAGGTTATAGGTGGTTCATGCTTTTTTATCCATTTTGCCAATCTCTGCCTTTTGACTGAAGAGTTTAATCCATTTACATTTAAAATAACTACTCATAATGAAGGCTTTCTTGGGCCACTTTGCTATTTGGTCTTTGTGTGTGTGGTGGTTTGAAGCTGTATGCACCCTGAGAGATATGTTCTTAAATTTAACCCATTCCTATGGGTGTTCACCCAATTCATTATACGTAAGACTTTTTTTTTTTAAGGAGCTGGGGATTGAACCTGGGACCTCATATGCAGGAAGCTGGCACTCAACCACTGAGCGACATCGGCTCCCCTGAGTTGGTTTTTATGTTTGTTTGCTGGTTGTTTATTTTTGTTTTTAGAAGGCACTGGAGACCAAACCTGGGACCTCCCATGTAGGAAGCAAGCACTCAACGGCTTGAGCCACATCCACTTCCCAAGTAAGACGCTTTGATGAGGTTACTTCAGTTAAGGTGTGACCCAACTCATTCAGGATGGGACTTAATCCTCTTACTGGATTCCTTTATAAACAGAATGAAGAGGGAGAGAGAGAAAGAGAGAGAGAGAGAGAGAGAGAGAGAGCGCGCACGCGCATGCGCCATGAAAGCAAAAAGCTGAAATAAACAAAACCCAAAAGAGAAGGGAGACTAGTAGACGCCACATGGTTTGCCAAGAGGCAGAAGAGCGAAGGATCATTAGCAGCCAGTCTCTGGGAAGGAAGCATTGCCTTGATGATGCCTTAATTTGGACATTGTCATGGCCTCAAACTGTAAGCTATTAAATTCCCACTGTTTAAGCTAAATCATTTAATGGTATTTGCTTTCAGTAGCCTAGGAAACTAAAACAGTATATCACACCTTTTTTGCCCCTCATTTCTTCCATTAATGCCTACTTTCATATTTATTTGATGTCCTGAATTGTTCTATTTGGAACCCCTTTTCATTTCTTTCTGTACATTTTTCAAATATTTTATTTGTAGTGACCATGGGGCTTAAATTTAATGTCCTAAATCCATAACAATCATGTTTGATTTAATACAACTTAACTTCAATAGCATACACACATATACTATTCCTAAACCCCTCCATAACCCCACTTTTTTGTTGCACTTGTTACAAATTTTATCTTTATACATTGTAGTCCAAAACCATGGATTTATCATTACTTTTTATGCACTTGCATTTTAGAACCTGTAGAAAGCAAAAAGTGAAGTTACATCACAAAAAAATATAATGCAATAGTACTGGCATATGTAATTACCCAGAGGTCTTTATTTCTTTCTTTTTTTTTTATTTTAATTTTTAAACAATTTATTGAAGTATATCATTCAAACACAAACATACACAAACTATAAGTGTTCAGTAAACATCGTGATCTTACAAAACAAACATGCATAACATCATACAGGGCTCCCACACCTCAAGCCCCACAAACATCCTGCACTGTTGTGAAACATTTGTTAACAAATCATGAAAGAGCATCGTCAAAGTATTACTACTAACTATAGCCCGAATCTTCCGCCCCTATACATTTTTTTAAGGATTTATGTATTTATTTACTTACTTACTTTTATCCATTTTTACACACACACACCCCCACCACCTGTTGTTTTTGCTGTTTCTGTGTCCATTTGCTGGGCAACTCTCTGTGTCCGTTTCCTGCCCTCTCTTCTCATCCTTCTCCTCATGTCTTCACTGGGATTCAATCCTCGGAACTTCCGATGTGGGAGAGAGGTGTCCTACTACCGCCTGCGCCACCTTAGTTCCTGGTTTTTTGGTGCATTTTGTCTTGGCTCTTCCTTGTGTCATTCTCCTGTTACATCACCATCTTGCTGCGTGGCGTGTGGGGCCTGGCGGCTCACCCACACGCGGGGCCTGGTGGCCAACGTGCCTTCTATATTTTTCCTTTTTTAATTTTTACCAGGAAGTCCCGGGGGTCAAACCCAGGTCCCTCCATATGAGAGACGGATGCCCAAATACCCGAGCCACATCTGTCCCCCTGCTATATCTCTTAAGGTTGACCAAAGATACCCCAAAGTTACAGTCTTTTCCCATACAGGATGGTCATATAATAAATCAGGCTTAGTTTATCACCAGCATTCTAAAAACCAGACCCAGGGAGAAAAACTATGTCTGGGGACACATGCATGGTTTCTAATATAGCGAATGTTTAGCCTACCCTGATTATCACAAAATCAGGACAGTGAAAATATTTGCAGTCTTTATTTCCTTATTCCACTCAGATCCACTCTCTAGTGGCCTTAATCTGAAGAACTCCCTTTAGCACTGCTTGTTGGACAAGTACAGTGGCAATGAACTCTTTGGCTTTTGTTTATCTGGGAATATCTTCATCTCGCCCTCATTTTTGAAAGACAGTCTCATCAGATATAAAATTCTTGGTTGGCAATTGTTTTCTTTCAGCACTTTAAATATTTAATCCTACTGCCTAAAATTTGCCTGCATGGTTTCTGATGAGAAATTGACACTTAAATTTATTGGGACTCCCTTGTACATAATATGCTGCTTTTCTCTTGCAGCTTTCATAATGCTCTCCTTATTCTTGGCATTCAACAGTTTGACTACTATATGTCTCGGCACGGTTCTTTTCAAGTTTATCCTGTTTGGGGTTCACTTGGCTTCTTGAAAGTACATACTCATGTCTTTCATTAAATTTAGGAAGCTTTCCACAATTACTTCTTTGAATTTTCCTTCTGCCTCTTTCTCTCTTAATTCTTCTTCTGAGATTCTCATAATAAGTATATTGGTATACTTGATGGTGTCCCATAGATCTCTTAGGTTCTGTTCACTACTTTTTCCATCCTTTCTTCTTTTGGCTCCTCACCCTGAATCGTTTCAATTGTCTTGTCTTCCAGGTCATTGATTATTTCTTCTGGCAGCTCCAAACTGCTGTTGATATCCTCTAGGGAATTTTTCATTTCAGTTACTGAGGTCTTCAACTCCAGTAATGTTTGGTTCCTTTAAAATGTCTATCTCTTTATTAAGATTCTCATATTGTTCATTCATTGTTTTCCTGATAGCCTTTAGTTTTTTCTCTTTGTTTTCCTTTATATATTTGAGCAGACTGAGGATCATTTTTTTAAAGTCTTTGGTATGTCCAGAGTATGGTCTTCTTCACTGATGGTTTCTGGATTTTTATCTGATTACTTTGGCTAGGCTATCATTTCCTGTTTCTTATTTTGTCTTATAATATTTGGTTACACACTGTACATTTTAATATTTTAAACTGTTAACTCTGGGATTTACGTCCTAAGCTGTCTGTTCCTTAAATCTGTATTCCTGCTAGTGATATGACAGAGATTTCCTTGAGAGCCAGGAGCTAAGAAAAACAAACAAATCAATGCAAAAAACACCTTTCACAATCTTTGTAAATTAGTTCTGCCTTGGCTGGTGATTTCCTTCAAAGTTTAGCCCTCCTATCAGGTAGATCATCCTAAGGCAATGTGGGTCTTCTCCCTCTTTCCTGAGCCTCCCTCTTGTCCTTACGCTTGCTTGTGGCCTTAAGAACTCCCCCAGGGGAAGGATGACATGGTGAGGCCTGAAGGGCACACATGTGGGTGGGCAGGCACATAAGGTCCCTTCATCCCCAGTGTCTGCGCATCCCACATCAGCCCCTTCCCCTGCCTTGGCCCTGTGGCAGAGGCCAATGAAAACACTTAGGCTCAGAGAGATGAAGTGACTAATCCAAGGTCACACAGTGTCAGGAGAATGGAATCCAGACCTGATTTCCTTACTGACCTGCACTATCTTGTGGCTATGTGAGTAAATTCAACACCACCCATTTTACAGAGGAAGCCACTGAGCTACAGAGCAACTGACTGGGAATATTCTACCACCCCACCCCTAGAGCCTCACACGACTTTTCTCTTCCCACTCGAGTGACTGCAAGTTGGTTAATGAATTTAAGTAGGTTAAGGTTGGATGGAGTGATTGTACATCTACTGGGAAGTCTATGGCCTGGTCACCTGACCTGTGTGAGATGATAAGCTCCTTGAGGGCACAGGTCATCTTATTTATGGTTACATCTTCATCACCAGGTGCAGATGCACTCATGAATTCCTGAAGGCAGGAGCATGTCTTATAATTATATCCTATAGTGATGAACACAGTAAAAGTTGCTCAATACATATTCAATGAAGACAAGAGGTAGAGAGAGAAGAAGGCAGCTCTGCAGAGGTCTTGTCACTGAAACATTATGGTTAAGAGTGTGACCCTGGACCCATCCTGCTGAGGCCTGAATGCTGGCTCAACCACTTACTAACTGTATGACTTTGGTTGGATTGCTGGTTGTCCCAAACCAATTTATTGAAGAAGAAGAAGGAGCAAGAGCAGGATCCTTCAATCTATTTTCCCCTCCTCCAATTTGAAAGTGGCTTATTCTTTTGAATATCATATCCTCAGGTATAGTAAATCTCCATTTTAGAGAATGGATTTGATATTTGGATGCAGCCAAAAGTCATTGCTGATAAGCTGTGAGTGTGAATATGCCATGTAAAGCAGTTTGGGATCAGAACTCACAGCAAGACTCCAACTGATGAGATTGCTACACTTGCTTGTTCATCTCTACGGCCAGTTCTAGAAGTATCTCCAAAGTGGATCCTGACATAGGAACTACTTTGAAGGGGACATTGTTTGGATAGATTAATTCTGTGTTGTTCAAAAATAGATGAATGGGGAGTGGATGTAGCTCAGTGGTTGAGCACCTACTTCCCATGTATGAGGTCCCGGGTTCAATCCCTGGTGCCTCCTTAAAAAAATAAGAAATAAACGAAGTGACTGTATTTTTTTTTAAAAAAAAGAATCCTCCTATTTTAGAGTAATTCCAATGCTCCCTTGACTCCCTATGAAATAGACTTCTCCCCCATCTAGGTGCTCTATTGTAAGACTTAAAGCAGGTGATCCTTTGCCCCAGGCCACTTTGACTTGTTTCTTACAGGTCTTTAGCTATTCCCTCTTTCTGCTTGCAGGGCAAGTCCTGGGAGGGTGAGCCAGATATGAGATTGGCACTGACATACAGGCACCCCAGTATGCACATAGAGGTTATTCTGCACCCTCCAAACAGGGCCAGGACCCACAAGGGGAGCAACGGCAGGGTCCACACCATGGTAGGGTGGGACAGGGGCCAGCGAGGGTGCCACAAGCTTCTCCTGCCATTTTTAAAATTACACTTTCTTGATTGGGCACTCACCCAATTATAGCAACCCTCTACTTGTTTTCCGGCATTTTGAAGAAAATGGTTCTGCCAGATTTTGCTAGTTGTTCAAAGCTTCTGTGGGGGAACGGCATCCTGGAGCATCTTATGCCACCATCATGGTCCTCAGCACAAATTTTTTCTTACAATAAATATTATCAGTTTAGTTAAGGGGTTTGGGTGGAACACAAGGAAGTCAGTATAAGACATGGTAAATTTTAGATGAAGGCAGTATATTCAAAAGGAAATGTGAGAACAGGAATTGGCGGTATTAGTCAAGTATTTAAGAGCTTAGGGATTACGGCTGGAAAAAGATCATCATATGATCATGCTCATAATGATGACAGAGTAAGTCATAAAAATAGATATGGGAGGACGGATGTGGCTCAAATGGTTGGGCGTCTGTCTCCCACATGGAGGGACCCAGGTTCAATCCCTGGGACCTCCCGGTTAAAAAAA
>JAQZBX010018866.1:0-27399 GCA_029593785.1 Cabassous unicinctus
TTTCTTTCTTTCTTTCTTTCTTTCTTTCTTTCTTTCTTTCTTTCTTTCTTTCTTTCTTTCTTTTCTTCTTTTTCTTTCCTTTTCCTTTTCCCTTTCCTTTCCTTTCCTTTCCTTTCCTTCTTTCTTTCATTAATTTTTGGTCAGCTCCTGGCATTCAAGGAAATCTTTGTCATAGCACTAGCTGGATACAACCGTAAGGAACAGATGCCTCCAGATCTAAATTTCAGAGATAGCACATTAAAATATGATATGTCCAGGTTGCAACAAAAAATTATGAAACATACAAAGAAAAAGGAACCAATGGTTCATGAAGAGATTCAAAATAAAGAATTAGAAACCATCAACAAGGAAGACCAGAGCTTGAAATACACATGACAAAGACTTTAAAAAAAAAAAAAAGATCATAAATGTGCTCAAAGAGTTAAAGGAAAACAGGGCAAAGAACTAAAAGCAATAAGGAAAAGGATAGGTGAACACAAAGAGAATGTTAATAAAGAGAAATCATGAAAAGGAACCAAACAAGAGTGGAAGATTACAGTCACAGAAATTAAAAATTACCTTAGAGGTGTTCAACAGCAGATTGGAGCTAGCAGAAGAATCAGTGAACTTGAAGATAAGACAACTGAAATTATTCAGTCTGAGGAGCAGAAAGAAACAAGAATGAAGAAAAGTAAACAGAGCCTGAGTAATCTGTGGGACACCATCAGGTGTGCCAATATATGCATTGTCGTCCCTGAGGAGAAGAAAGGGCAGAAAGAATATGCATAATGGGTGCAAGATTTCTGTTTGGTGTGATGGGAAAGTTCTGGTAATGGTTGGTGGTGAGGGTAGCACAACATTGATTAACACCATTGAACTGTATGCTTGGGAATGGTTGCGATGGGAAATTTCATGCTGTAAATATGTTTCCAAAATTTTAAAAAGATATTAAAGAGAATAACAACAAAAGATGATAAATAATCTTGGACTTTATCTGATAATGGAAAAAATGCCCAAAAGGATGTTATTGGAACATATGAAAAAAACTGGAGTATAGACTATAAGCTTTAAATCAATGTTAAATTTCTTGAACTTGTTAATTATAGTTAGATGGTTGCATTCATGCATATTCTGGTTCTTAGGAAATATGCCTGGAAATATTAAGAGTTCAAGGAGCATGATGTATGCAACCTATTCTCTGCCACCTGCACCACCTCAGTTCCTTCAACCTATTCTCAAATTTTAGAAAATAGATAGATTGAAAGATATATGGATAGATGGGATGATAAGGCAAATGTGGCAAAACAAAAGTTGGTGGATCTGGGTACCAACTTTTTGGGGGGAGGGCATGTTGGAGAGTTCTCTGTATTGGGATTTGTATTATTTTTGCAACTGTACTGTAAGTTTGAAATCATTTCAAAATAAAATGTTTTTAAAGTTAGTGATATTTATATATTAACACCAAACAATTAGATAGTGAAATTTATAAAATGATGCCACTTACAAAAAAACACCAAAACATCAAATAGCTAGGAAATCTAATGAGAGATATGCAAGATCTACACTGTAATATGTAAAATATTTTTGATATAAATTAAAGAACAAAATAAATGGAAGGATATACCATTTTTGTGGATTGAAAGATTCAATATTATGAAGATAACTATTCTCCCCAAATTGATCTGTAGATTCAACCCAAAAAGTACCACAAATGTGCTTTGAGATACTTTGTATAAACTATCTCATGATTGTCACAGAGGCAGAGTAGGGTTTTGGACTCTCCTTTAGTGACTTCAAAGAGAGAAACTTGCCGTAGATTATACAACTAGCAGGTGAAGAGGCCTGAACCCATGTCTCTTTGTTATAAATTATTTCTAACTTTGACATTCTTAGACATTGTATATTTATAACAATTCAAGAAACATTTAATGACAACTTTCCATGTGCCATCCAGTATGGCAAATAATAAAGGTAAGATAGGAATTTTAAAATACTCCCTGCCCTTGTAGAGCTTACAACTAATATCTGTTATCAGAGGTTGACATATATCCCTCAGTGAACTATATTTTAATATATATTTGGAAATGTCAGATTTGATTAAATACCACTTTTTCCAGGAATGAGTAAGAGAATTTCCCTGTATATAAAGTCTGACAATGGAAGAACATTTTTATACTGCAGTTAAAATATGACTTGTATTATTGCAAAAAATATTGTCATTTCCCATTTCTAACATTGTACAGTCAAGATAGTTGTATCAACTTTGTATCAACTTTCTTTTAGGAGACTTTGACAATTACCATGAGCACTATCTAGGTGGAAATATGTCTTCTGCTGTGATCGAGGTCTGAGCTGTACAATGCAATAGCCGGTAGTTACATGTGGCTCTTTAGATTTAAGTTAATTAAAATTAAATAAAATAAAAATCTCAGTTCTCCAGTTGCACTGGCGACATTTCAAGTGCTTAAATAGCCACATGTGGTTGGTGACTACCATATTTAATAGCACAGATATAGTACATTTCCAACATGACCAGAAAGTTCTATTGGACAGCATTGATTTAGATGATAGGAACATTCACCTTCAGAAGAAGGTATTGTAGATGTAAATTTAAAAGATTTTATAAAACTTAATACCCTTTTATAATTAAAAAAAAAAAAGCTGTTAGTAAACTGTGAATAAGAAAGAACATCCTTAACTGGTTTAGTTCCCACTACACCAGTTGAATCAGTAGCACTGGTTGATATGAGAAAAATAGCATAATTTGAAAAACAGCCACTTTGCCGTTTATTATACAAAAAGTATCATAATGACTTAAATATATCCCAACAGTTATGTGCAAATATAGGCTGATCATCTCTCTATCAATCAAATATTACAAATACACGAATAACCAGCAAAACTCATATATTTGATATATACTGGCATGGCACTAAAACAGCAGACTGGAAATTCTGCCATGACGTCAGGTCAGGAATGTGTTGTATAAAGTGGTAATTCATTAGAACCTTTTGGTTTTGCAGTTAAGAATGTGATTGAACTGCTCAAAAGGGGTCAAATTAGACTTCTGAAATTCACGGGCGATTTTCCTAAATGTCTTTACATTTAGGAAATGCCTGCCCTTAATTCAATATGCACTCATATAATTATATACATTTTAAAAAATTTCTTTGACTATAGCCATTTTATTCACTGTTTTTCTCAAAATGATAACTTTTTTAGTTGTGGGGATTCAACTAAAAAAAAGGTTCAGAATTTCCATTGTCACTGCACACTATATACAATAGTAGAGTTAAACGCCAATTTTTATTTTGAAACAGAGCCCTTTAGGTTAAGTTTGATCAGCAATCTAACATCAATGATCACAGGATCTAAGAAGGATACTAACTAAAATTCAGTAGCTTCCCACTTGCTCTATGCTGGGCATTGTGCTAGTTGCTTTATTTTATTTAATTTCTTTACTAAATAAACTTTTTTTTACATTACATAATTGTGATGTAAAATAACGAGTATTAGTCCCATTCAACATATAGTCCACCAGGCTGAGATTCGTTTAATTTGCCCTCAAATCATGTCCCTAATAAATTGTTTGTTCAGGATTTGAACCCAGTCTGATTACTGCACATGCACTTATTTCTCTATCCCCTGATGCAGGGTTCCCAATTAGGACCATTAGTAGTAATAAAATGCCATTTGTTTGAGTGCTCTTTATACACTATATATACTTCTAAGCATGTTTCATGATTAGATCACTTATGCAACAACATAGATGATTCTTTTTTACAGATGAGAATGTTTAGGGAGAGTTATATTGCTTACCCAGTGCAAAGGTGGCAGAGCTGAGATCCAAACCCATGCAACTGGGCTTTAGAAATTGCATTCTTATGCATTGCACTATAAGCTTTTCCTTCAGAACTTTACGAATATTCGTTGGTGCTAACAGCCTGACTTCAATGAGTCAGGTCTCTTAGAATGGTCTATAAATGAGGAAACTAACCTGGGAAAGCAAAAGAGACTTGCTTTGTAAGCCCAGGAAAGAAGTCAGCAGTATAGGCAATAAAGGTCAAAAGGGATGATGACTAAAAAGTCATTCTGATGGGCAACCCTGTCTGCAAACCACTGCCCAGAAGATGTGGGAAGAGGACCTGGCAACAGGGAAAAGGACCTGCTCAGGACCAGCTGAAGTTTAAAGCCTAAGGTGCCAAGGCACAGAGTTTCTTGATGTTTTCACACCAGCAAAGAGGAGAGTGAACAGAGAATTGGAATTTTCTAGTAATAGGAATTTTTTAAGAGAGATGCAGCCAAAAATGACAGGGTTTGAGGCAGCTGAGGGTTCTAGTTTGAGAAAACATGGGCCATGTTTCCAGACTAGATAGGAAGGAAAGAGATGGAAGTAAATCTTGGAGCACATGGCAAATGAGGGGAATGATGTGTCTGAAGTTGGGAGTTTTATTTTAAAATAAAACTATTATTAGTTAATTGGACAGAATAGATGTTTTACTCCAATTGCTAGTTTATCAGATATGAGGAGGATCTGAGCACTTAATGATTATGCTCTTACTGTAGGCTATGTGAAACTGAAAGGCAGATTAAGTGAGCTGGCAAAATCCTTGAGATTCAGGGCACAGCCACAGTTGGTTGGGCCATAAATTGGTATAACTTTTCTGAGGTTAACTTATTGATATCTGCCTATTGATGTCATGACCATCTTTTTACTGGGCAATTTTACTTTTATGAATTTGTCTTATGGAAATACTTGCTCAAGTTTCCATAAAAGGAATTTTACTTAAGCAACTGTTTTTTATTAACAGTGTGTTTTGTAATTATTACATTAATTTAAATGTATGTGTGTATATGTATATAATTCTACCATTTCTTCAAAGTGTGACTTTCATATAACTTTAGAGATATGAACTACTATTGCATAGGTAACAATTTGATCTGCTAAACTAGAAAGAAGTATTCATTCATTCCCATATCTCTTTTGGACTGAGAACTCATTTTTAAAATTATATGATTTCTCTATTCTATGAATCTGTCAACTCAGTTGGACTTTCTTGTTACCAAGGACCATACAAGTTTGGGTTTGATATATAAATTATAAAGTACCCACTCTTTCTTGTGTTTTTTTTTTTTTGTTTTTGTGTTTTTTTTTCAGATGACATTATATAGCTGGTTGAAGACCAAGAGCCTAAAATGTCATCTCCCTGCAAAATGGAAAATGTTTATGAAAGCCTAATCCACTTCCTCTGGAATCCCAACAAGAAGGAAACCAGAGGCCAAGGGAAAGACTGACCTGTAAGTCTGTCTGTAGAAAACTACTTCTTTGAAGCCCTCCTGAGTGAAATGGCAGAAACATGGAAAATGTAAATGCAGACAAGTTTTGCAAATGTTCTTCTATTGAAGTTGGAATATCACCATTTTGTGCAAGGTGAAACTATCTGAGAGAGGTTAAGCAATTTGGTTCAGGCAGGATGTGAACCTTGACCTGTCTGACTTCCGAGCCTGTGGTTCTTTTACTCTCCCGTGATATAGTGCATGCTACCAGAAATATTGATCACAATTGGGATTTTATTAGGTCAGGCACTTTGCATCTATCTCTCAGACAAGAATAACTCACTCAAACTTTATGAGCTCTCTATTGATTTATAAGGCTATGAACTCAGTCAACATTGGCTGTTAAGTGCCCTTCAAGTTTAGTTGTAAAAACATTAATTGGTGTTCCTTTCTATTTTCAGAAGACATCAGGCTTCTGGCCTTGAACCAGGATATTCCCCAAAAGAAAAAATTGGTAAATATTCAGACCTTGCTTAGCATCAAATTTTTAAACTACTTTTAGAGTTCCCAGAACATTGCAGCCAAAGCATGCAGTGACCTCTCAGAAGCCTCTCTGCCTGAGTAATACACATCATTACATTCTGCATTTTGAAATGTATAAATAAAGCATGAGGTCTAAAATTTTTTTAAGTTTCATTAATTTTTGCCCTCATTAAATGGTCTCTTTTAATTTATCTCCAATAAGGACAATTCTGACACAGAAAATTGAGATGAGTAAGAAGCAGTTTCAATTTTTAAGGTGGAATTAAGAACTTATTTATAGAAATAGTGTTTCTGAATACGGTGGTTAAAAAAATTATCCAATATAAATTATATATGGTTGTAATACAAGCTGACAGTTTTTTTGTTGTTTTTTTTTAAACAGTTGTCCTCTGTTATATGTAAGCTTTCTTCTTTAACAGTTGGCTGTTTCATTTTCTGATATTTTCTGTAATGGCCAATGGCTAGCAACTGTGTTTATAAATTTTCATACCGGGATTTTTTATTTTTACCAGTGTTTGCTAATGGAAAATCATCTGGATTGCATAAAGAAGACGCACTTAATCCTGTTTCTGAATCGTGTGACTTAGTTAAATCTCATTATCTGGATTTTAAAACAATTTGATAGTTTGTCTTTCAATATTTGGGCTTTGATATACATAAATTTCAAATTTTCAATCTATGCTGACAATTTAACTGTTTTATGTAATGGTGAATAAAGTTCAGAACTAGATTGCAGATTAAAATATCAAAAAGCAATATACCGGGAAGCGGGTGTGGCTCAATCGATAGAGCTCCCGTTTACCATATGGGAGGCCCCGGGTTCGCTTCCAAGGGCCTCCTTATGAGGGCAGGCCAGCCCGCGTGGTGCGGTGGGCTGATGCAGCAAGACCTCACAGCAAGGGGGAGATAAGCAGACACAGAAAAAACACACAGCAAATGGACACAGTAAACACAAGCAGCAAGGAGGGGATAAATAAATAAATAAATAAATCTTTAAAAAAAAAAAAAAGCAATATACCATAGCATAAATACTGGGAGAGAGATGAACTATTACTGTTTTAAAGCCTCAACCATATTCCAAATAATGTGACTTATTTGAACTACAGAATTTAAAGATGAGTTTAACTTTTTGCACTATAAAAAGAACACCATATAAAGCTGTCAACTGAAAATATGGACATAAAAATAAACGCATTACAGATTTAAGCTTTTCACTATTATATAAAATATTTGAAATTTTATTATATTTATAATTTATCAATTACATATATTATACATAGGTATATAAAATACATAGTTATATATCTTATTTCTGGACAGTGTATAAATTGTAACCTAAATTATAGAGATCAGATTCACTTAAGCTGGTTTCTGAATAGTAGTGTACAGTAAGTCATGTTATTTGGACTATGATATATCGTTTAGATCAGAGGTCAGCAAACTATAGCTCAAGGGCCAAATCTGGCCACCTCTTGTTTTTGTAAATAAAGTTTTATTGGACACAGCCATGCCCATTTGTTTACATATTGTCGCTGGCTGCTTTCCTGCTACAACATCAGAGTTGAGTAATGTGACAGAGACCCTATGGTCTGCAAAGCCTAATACTTACTTTTTGGTCCTTTACAGGAAAAGTTTACAGGCCGCTGGATTCAATAAATGAGTCAGACACTGAAGTTCAATTTTTTTTTTGCTATTCCAATAAGTATCTGTTTTAGACACAGAAATTCCCACTTCTGGGCTTTGACTAATGGATTGATATTTTTTTTTTAGATTTATTTAATTTATTTATTCCTTCCCCCTGCTACTTGTGCTTGCTGTCTGCTCTCTGTGTGCATTCACTGTACATTCTTCTGTGTCTTCTTGTCTTCTCTTCTCGTCTTCTCTTTAGGAGGCACCGGAAACCAATCCTGGGACCTTCCGACGTGGGAGAGAGGCACTCAATCACTTGAGCCACCTCAGCTCCCTGGTTTGTTTTGTCTCTTGTTGTCTTTCCTCTGTGTCTCTTTTTTGTTGCATCATCGTGTTGTGTCAGCTCTCTGCATGGGCCAGCTCTCCGCGCTGGCCAGCTCATCTTCACCAGGGGGCCCCAGGAATCGAACCCGACACATCCTATATGGTAGATGGGAGCCCAATCACTTGAGCCACATCTGCTTCCCTGACTCATGGGTTTAAAATAGAACATAAGAAGAACCAAAATAACCTAAATGTCCACATTAGTGTGTGTGTGTATATATGGGTATATGAATTTCCAGGCCTCTTTTGAGAGCTCGTGGCTCCTCTGAAATCATTATCTCTTAGACTTCATTCAGATATTTTAGCCATACACTTGGTTTTCAACATTCTGAATCATAGTTTCCTTGGCTATGACATGAAATACATTTATGGGAAGTTGTAGTATAAGATCTAAATGGCATTAAGAACTAGAGAGAAAAGAATAACCTGCTCTCTCTTCCCTGAAGTTTTAGTTCTCACTGTGGGAACTGTAAAAGAATCAAATTGCTTATAGAAACATAAAAAGACCATCCTGGTAGCTAACATTTTTGAGCCTTCATTATGTGCAAGGTTCTGGGTTACATACTCTACATGCATTCATTCAGCCACACAAGTTTAAGAAATAGGTTGTTATATTTTTCCAGTTTTACAAACAAGGAAACGAGTTAAGACACTTGCCCAAGGTCACACAGCCAGTAATTGACATAGCTAGGCTTCCCACATAGGTTTGTCAGATTACAAAATCAAGGCTCTTAATCTTTATCTTATTTTTTAATAACAGCAGTTATTGCTTACGCAATTTAAAATACCTTTATGAATCTTTTAACATGTATTGGGGAATTGAATCATGTCCTCCACAAAAGACATGTTCAGGTTGCAAACCCTGGTCCTGTGGGTGTGAAACCATTTGTAATCAGGACCTTTGAAGTTGTTATTAGCTAAGGTGCAGCCAAACTGAAGGAGGACCAGCCTAAACCTAATATGGCTGAAGTCATCATAAGCAAAGGAAATTGGACATGGAAGAAGAAGCCAGAGGGAGAAGCTAGAAAAGAAGAAAGTCTTTCATGTGACAGAGGCAGAGATGCCTCTCCAGCCAAGGAAACCCAAGGATGGTTGGCAAGCCATCACCAGAACCCTACCGACTCCCAGAGAAGGCATGGCCTGCTGATACTTGATTTTGGACTTCTAGCCTCCAAAATTGTGAGATAATTTCCTGTTGGGCCAACAAGTCTGTGGTATTTGTCACAGCACACATGGCAAACTAAGATAATGGGTAAGACAACCAAGCCAGTGATGATACAGAATATAGAATTACCTGGTAAACTGGGATTTCCATTTCCCCTCACTGGCAAACATCAGTGGAAGGGTTACTCCACACTTTCATTCCTTCCTTCTTGCCTAATCTCCCTTTCCCATTCCCCAACACCCCACAACCTACAGGGAGGGCTTGGGAAGTCCTCTCTGTCCTCAGGGTTGCTGGGATCTCATTTTCCTTGTAGTCCTCAGCCTGTAGACACTTCCCAGTTTCTGAAGGCTATTTGAAAAGAAATCACCTGAGAAAATGCTACCATTTCTATTGTGGAAAGCACTAGTCTGGAAGTTTGTGGAAAAGGGCTATAGTGTTGAGCTTTACAAGCCCAATGACAACCAGAAGTCCTCATGGATAGCGTACTGTACTTGAGAGTGTCAGAGGGGTTGAAGGACTTCTCCAGGTAAGGTTGCTTTATGACTTGAAGACAAGTTATAAAGACGGATGGTCATTTAAAAATGTTTGTTATACGGCACATTCAGGCAATGAATATTTATGGATACAGACACAGATGTTTCCTGTGAGGAATTTTCAGTCTAGAGATTTCAAAAGCAAATCAAATGAGATCTTCCCTTCCTTAGGTTTATTTACTTTAGAAATGGACCAATATCTTCATTAGGCCCAGTGAGCAGCATACCACTTGTAAATTCTGAAGCTTATTCCAGAAATATATGGATGTTCCCATAAAATCTATTAGTGCAATTTTATGTGTGTGTGTGTATGGAGTGTAGAGAGAGTGGTAACCTGGAGAGTCGTCTTTGCATTTTTATGGGCAAACAGCACAAGAGGCATCCAGAAAGTCAGAAATGTGACAAGAATTCCCACTATCACCATTACTATTTAGCATTCTACTAGAAATATTGGTCAATATGATCAAACAAGAGGATGAAGACGTATAAAAATTTGGAAAGGAGGAGCTAAAATGGACACTATTTGCAAATGAAATATAATTGTAAATCTAAAAACCCCAAGAGAATCACTGAAACACTATAAGCAATAAGAGAATTCAGTAAGATGATGAGTTACATGAGAAGGATCCTATGTTAATGAGTAGCATCTAACAATTATCTCAAAATATTGTCACTGGCCAACCTGTCGATAATGGTCTGTGGTGAGAGATAACCAAATGTGATGGTTAGGCTAATGCATCAACTTAGCCAAGTAATCGTGCCCAGTTGTTTGGTCAAGCAAGCACTGGATTAATTGTAATACAAGGGCACTTCATGAAATTTAATCATCAGTGAGTTGATTGCATAGATGGCTGATTACATCTACTATCAGCTAAGGAGATTGCCATCAGCAATGAGTGACATCTCATCCAATCAGCTGAAGGCCTTAAAAGAAGTGATTTCAGCATTCAGGTAGAGAATCCCCATCTCGACTTCAGGCTGCCAGTGTCTCCTGGAGAACTCATCAAAGATCTTCATTGGAGTCCCTGGCTTGCAGCCTGCCCCACAGAATTTGGACTTGTGCATCCCCATTGTCATGTGAGACAATTTTATAAAATCTCATACTATTTACAGATATCTGTTGATGCTATTTCCCTAGAGAACCCCTGACTAATACAGCTTGGTACCAGGAATTGTTCTTGAGAAACAGAATCTTAAAAATGGGATTTCTGAATTGGTTCTAGAATTTTTGCAGTTGGCTTTCTACTCTGATTAGATTCAAGGGCACTAATGACTCTGCTTCCAATAATCAAGAGGCACTGACAGTCCACGGCATGAGTTGGCAATAGAGATATGCAAAATATCACCACTGGATACTACTACTTCCATGCTTGTATGAGGCAAGGCTCTGGGTGAGAGTGTTTTTAACACTTTAACAGAGTTTTGTGGAGTTAAAAGGTACAATGATATTGGCTGGCTGTTCCTAAATATGCTGGATACAGGTACAAAAGAAAGGGATGAGCTGAAGGCTTCAAATTTGAAACTTAAGCACCACATGAAAGTTTCTATGTGGGCCTGAAAGAAAATCTTGTTTCATGCAGCTGCAGACTTGAGATCTCTGAAAACCAGACTCAAAGTCTCATTATGTGAGTAGGAGAGTTACAATGGAAACTAAAACCTCAACCTTGCAGGGTGTCTGCTGTTAAAGTGAATTCACTGATTGGAAAGGACTGTAATCCTGAAGATTGGGATAGAGACATATGGGTTGATGATGATGACATTGGGGACATGGCAACCCTAAATTCTACTAGACTTGGCCAGATAAACCTGTAATTATATACCCTGAGGAGACAGCCACCCAACCTCCAGACTCCCCTAGGAGTCTGCCATCCAAGCCCCACCTGAACAGATTAATCCTGTCTCACCAGATGAAACTGCAAGGAAATGCATTGAGGTAATTGGCTTGCAAGACACTTTTAATACTTCTCCTTACCCACCTCTGCCACCCCTCTTTTCTTCCAGACATATAACTAAAGTTATAACAAGCCCCCAAAGGTGAAGTACAAAGTGTGACCCATGAGGAAGTATACTATCCTCCAAAAGAACTGAGTTTTCTAATTTATATAGACAGAAATCAGGGTAATACATGTGGGATGGATATTAAGGGTATGGGATAATTTGTGGAAGGAATATGAAGTGGATCAAGCTGAATTTATTGGTATGGGCCCACTAAGCAGAGATTCTGGATTCAATATGGTAGCTTGAGGGGTTAGAAAGGGCTCTAACAATTTATTTGGGTGGCTGGCTGAAACATGGACCAAAAGATGGCTGACATTGCCTGAGGTTGAGATGTCAGAATTGCCTTAGTACACTGTAGATGAGGAAATACAAAGGCTTAGAATGAGTGCTAGAGTGGACTTATCATGTAATACCTGCTCACCTACCTCAGGAATGTCCAGAAGACCCACCTTTCACAAAGACTGTGAGGAATAAATTTGTGAGACTAACTCCATCTTCCCTAAAGAACTTTCTACCTAGGTGAAATTTCTAGGTGTCCAGTAGTGTAGGGCATGTTGAGATATCCCTTCTAAATTGATGAGTAAGCTGTTATATCTGGCTCCTCCTATGACCAAAAAAGAAGCATAATGCTTAGCTGGCCTCTGGATTTTGGAGACAACATAATCCTCATTTGGATGTGCTACTCTAGCCCATTTACCGAATGACCAGAAAAGCTGCTAGTTTTGAGTGGGGCCTGGACCAAGAGGAGGCTCTGTGATAGGTACAGGCAGCTGCACTGCCACGTGGGCCATATGATCCAGTAGATCCAATGGTGCTGGAAGTGTCAGTGGCAAATAGAGATGCCATCTGGCGACTTTGGAAGCCCCTGTAGGAGAATCACAATGCACATCCTTAGGATTTTGGAGCAATGCCTTGCCATCCTCTGCAGATCACTACTCTCCTTTTGAGAAACAGCTTTTGGCCTGCTACTGGGCCTTAGTAGAGACTGAATGCTTAACCATGGGCCACCAAATTAACATGAGACCTAAGTTACCCATCATGAGCTGTGTATTGTCTTATCTGCCAAACCATAAAGCTGTTCTTAAATGTGGGCCTAAATGCCCATGTTCCATAAAGTGGCCTAAATGCCCATGACCACCACTCCTGCCACATTACCTTCTCTTTCCCAGCCCAATTAGCTGTGGCCTCTTGGGGAGCTCCTTACAATCAGTTGACTGAGGGAGAGGAAACTCAGGTCTGATTTACTGATAGTTCTGCACAATATGCAGATATCAACCAATAGTGGACAGCAGCAGTGCTGTAGCTCCTGTCTAGGACATCCCTGAAGGGCAGTGGTGAGAGGAAATCCTCCCAGTGAGCAGAACTTGAGCAGTGCACCTGGCTGTTCATTTTGCTTGGAAGGAAAATGGCCAGAGGTGCGTTTGTACACTGATTCATGGACTGTTGCCAATGGTTTGGCTGGATGGTCAGGGACTTGGAAGGAACATGAATGGAAAATTGGTGACAGAGTTCTGGGGAAGAGGTATGTGGATAGACCTTTCTGAGTGGGCAAAAAACATGAAAATATTTGTGTCTCACGTGAAATGCTCACCAGAAGGTGACTTCAGCAAAGGAAGATTTTAATAATCAAGTGGATAAGATGACCTGCTCTGTGGATAGCAGTCAGCCTCTTTCTCCAGCCACTCCTGTCATTGCCTAATGGGCTCATGAACAAAGTGGCCATAGTGGTAGGGATGGAGGTTATGCATGGGCTTAGCAACATGGGCTTCCCCTCATCAAGGCTGACTTAGCTACAGCCACTGCTGTAGCAGCAGAGACCCATACTCAGCCTCCAATATGGCACCATTCTGCAAGGTGACCAACCTGCTACCTGGTGGCAGATTGATTACATTGGACCACTTACATCATGGAAGGAACAGTGATTCATTCTAATTGGAATAGACACATACTCTGGATATGGGTTTGCTTTCCCTGCATGCAATACTTCTTCCAAAACTACCATCCGTGGACTTACTGAATGTCTTATCCACTACTATGGTATTCCACACAGCATTGCTTCTCATCAAGGAACCCACTTCACAGCAAATGATGTGTGGGAATGGCCACATACTCATGGAATTCACTGTTCTTACCATGTTCCCCACCATCCTAGATTGATAGAACAGAGGAATGGCCTTTTTTTTTTTTTAACTGTCATTTCCTCTTTTATTTTTATATACAGATGTTTTTTAAAAGATACTTAGATTACATAAATGTTACATAAAAAAATATAGGGGATTCTCATATGCCCTGCTCCCCATACCTCCCACATTTTCCCACATTAATAACATCCTTCATTAGTCTGGTACTTTCATTGTAATTGATGAATACATTTTGGAGCATTGCCACTAAGCATAGATTATAGTTTACTCTGTAGTTTACACTCTCTCCCACACAATTATTTAGGTTATGACAAGATATATATGGAAGAATGGCCTTTTGAAGACTTAATTACGGTGCCAACTAGATGGCAATACCTTGCAGGGCTCGGGCAATGTTGTGTATGCTCTAAATCAGCATCCACTCTATGGTGCTGTTTTTCCCGTAGCCAGGATTCATGGGAGCAGGAATCAAGGCATGGAAATGGGAGTAGCACCATTCACTATTACCCCTAGTGATTTACTAGGAAAATTTTTGCTTCCTGTCCCTGCAACCTTAAGCTCTGCTAGTCTACATGTCTTAGTTTCAAAAGGAAGAGTGCATTCCAACAATTCCACTGAACTGGAAGTTAAGATTGCCACCTTGCCACTCTGGGCTCCTCATGCCTCTGAATCAACAGGCATAGCAGAGAATTACTATACTGGCTGAGGTGATTGCTCCTAATTATCAAGGGGAAATAGGACTGCAAGTACACAGTGGATGTAAAAAAGAGTTTGCCTGGAATACAGGAGATCCCTGGGCATCTCTTAGTACTACCATGCCCTGTGATTAAAGTCAATGGAAAACTACAACAACCCAGTCCAGGCAGGACTAACAATGGTCCAGAATCATAGGGATGAATGTTTGGGCCACGCTACCAGGCAAAGAACCATGGCCAACTGAGGTGCTTGCTGAGTGTAAAGGGAACATGGAATGGGTACTAGAAGAAGGTAGTGATAAACACAAACTTCAACCATGTGACCAGTTACAGAAATGAGCACTGTAATGACCATGAATATTTTTTCCCTTTTCTGTTATAAGTATGTTTGTATATGTACATAAAATGAATATCTTTGTTTTCTTCCCTGTCCTTTTCCCTTATCATATAACTTAAGTTGTATTACTTTCATGTCATAGTATTTAATAATGTCAAGTTTTAGAGTGCCTATTATCCAAGGACTTGTACCCTATTCTGGAGGGATTTAGTGCATTTCCAGTTGTAAGCAAGACAATTTAATATTTCTATGCAGAAAATATATATATATGTTGTTTTTATTTAGAGTTTAAGTATGGTTTAAGGTCATGTGTATGGCTGCCAAGTTGACAAGGGGTGGACTGTGATGGTTAGGCTAATGTGTCAACTTGGCCAGGTAATGGTGCCCAGTTGTTTGGTCAAGCCAGCAAGTACTAGTCTAAGTGTAATACAAGGGCATTTCATGGACTTTAATCATCAGTAGGTTGATTGCATATATGATTGATTACATATACAATCAACTGAGGAGATTGCCATCAGCAGTGAGTGATATCTCATTCAATTAATTGAAGGCCTTAAAAGGAGAAGTGATTTCAGCATTCAGAGAGAGAATTCCCATCTATACTTCAGACAGACAGCATCTCCTTGGGAACTCATCAAGAATCTTCACCAGAGTCCCTGGCTTGCAGCCTGCCCTACAGAATTTGGACATGTGCATCCCCATGGTCACATGAGACAATTTTATAAAATCTCATGCTATTTACAGACATCTCCTGTTGGTTCTGTTTCCCTAGAGAACCCTCACTAATAAACCAGAATTTATTGTTTTATTTATATTTTCTGATTTAAAAATATGTTTATCCTCCCAACTCTGAAAATTGTCTTCATGACCATGTCCTCAAATTACCCAAAGGAATCTTCTTGAACAAATATAAAGAATGTGGTAAGCTAATTAAGCATTTTTCCTAAGAAGCCTATGTGGAAAAAAAAAAAAGTCAATGGAATTTTTGGCAGATTTATCATCCAAGAAACATCGGCCAAACTTGATTCTCCCCCTCCCCTACAATAGTGGTGGTACTACCCAAGACTTTGCAACTTATGTGAATTAGGTCATCTGAACATTATCAAGGGAAAAGCAACTTTCCAGAGAAGGGGTGTTGGAGCTCTTACTATAAGCATCATGCACGTGTCTCCTATAATAATACTTAAAATTAGATGATGCTGACCTAGTTAGAGCCAAGGATTAAATAAATCCGCTTTGGACTGAATTGAGGCCACCAGAGCAACTGCAAGAGAAATGCATTCCACAGAATGCCTTTTAGAAAACCTCTCATTTACCCGGTCTGCAAACCTTTGATTTCTTTTCACTTTAGGTACAATTGCCAGAATTCATTTAAACATTGATGTTTTTATATGTTCTTACCTACTCAGAGCATATTCGTTCAGTCTTTCACTTTTCCTGGACAACATGTCTTCTTGTGCAGGACTTGATTGTTTGCAGCTCTACCCTAAAATAAAACAAAAAGTTGTCTAGTTTGATACAAATTGTATTGTATACATTCTATATAGTTTCATGTATTGTATACATTCTATATAGTTTCATCATATAATTTTCATACAGCTTCAAATATTTACATCACAATTATTTAAAAAGTTAAAGCATTGCCTTTTAAACTAAAACCAGTTTATCTGAGTATGTATATTTCATTTGAAATTCTAAAAAAATGAACTATTTTTGTTTAACAGAGCAGAGTCGATGACTACTCATCAACCAGACCCAATAGAATCTGCCCAGAAATATCTCCGTGCTGTCTCTAACCTCTGCCAGTTTACCACTTATCCTTGCATCCTACACATTTGTTTCTATTTTATATTTAATGTTCTATGTTACTATTTAATTATGTTTTGTTCTATTTACAGATGTATTTACAATATTATCTATTGTAGACTCAAACTTCCTAAAAGGGAAATGTTCTTTACAGGATTTTTAAAATGTAGGTGGTTTTTAACCTTGCTTCTGTATGAAGATCACTTGGAGTGGATATAGATCAAGTAACTGATTGCCTGCTTCCCATGTACAAGTTCCTGGGTTCAATCCCTAGTCCCTCCTAAAAACAAAACAAGTGTAAAAACCAACTCTCTTTGGGGAGCGGGTGTAGCTCAGTGGTTGAGTGCCTGCTTCCCATGTATGAGGTGCCAGGTTCAATCCCTAGTACCTCCTAAAAAAAAAAAAATCGATCACATGGGCAGGTTTTGTAAACTCCATTGCCTGTACCCTCTCCCTGAAGGTTTTGATTCAGTAGGTGTGAGGTGGGATCTATATAAGAGTATTTTTCAAAAAGCTTTATAGGTAATTCTAACACACAGCTAAGAGTTGATAGCCACTCTTCAAACATAGCACCTTATTCGATTCATAGTACACAGCATAATTGTCCAGCCCTTAGAATATCCTCAGTATCTGCTTACCATAATGGTTAATTATGGTCTAGTTGTTTGAGACATATTCCTTCTCTTGAGCAGCCATTGGCAGTCATTACATCAAGTAAGTCCAGTGATTCTAAGTTAACAAAACACTAATAAAGCTACAGCTGCACTTGTTTGAGTTGTGTGATTTGAGCTTAAAGAATTATTGATTTGACCTGGACAGGCCCAATATCTTCATAATTAAACAAAAAAAATTTTTTGAAAGAGATTCTTGTTATAACTATGTAAGACTGCAGAAAGAATATACCTTTGATGTCATAAAACATTCTTTATATATTTGTGGAGTCTTCTTCCTTGAATTAAAAATGGATAAATAATCATGTATTCAAATAAGAACTTCATATAAAATATCCCAGAACTAATTTATAGGATTTGATAAGTGAGCATTCCCAAAGCTTTTTGGGTTTGGTTTTTGAGTGTTATGTCTGGTGATGCAATAGAAGTCAGTGTGACATTTTCTTAGTATAAACCAATTCTACTCTTGGTGCTTCCTATACCAGTGATTGGTTTGTAGCAATCCTAAAACTGAGACAATTATCTGGACCGGAACAAAAAAGCCTGAAGGCAAACCCTGGCACTCCAGTGCAAGACTGGCCTGCCTTTCTGACCTCCTCCAGGTAGTTCTCAAAGGTTAGGTGCATCAGAATCACCAGGAAAGCTTGTCAAACACATAGATTCATGTGACTCACGCTCAGAGATTCTGGTTGAATAGCTTGGCATGGAGCCTGGGAATCTGTATTTTTAACAACCATGGAAAATTGATTCTGATGGGAGGAATACGGCCCTACAGAAAGATTGTTTTGTGTTGTGCTTTGTTTTTTTCACTTCCAGGAGCAGAAGGAAACTTGCAAGGGCTTAACAACCTAGGCCATCTTGGGATTTGTCTTGGGCTAGGCATGTATTGAATCTTTTTTTTTTTTTTAATCAGAGAAGTTGTGGATTTACAAAACGATCCTGCATAAAATGCAGGATTCCCGTATGCCACCCGATAATCAACATCTTGCGTTGGTGTGGTACATTTGTTACAATTGATGAAAGCTCATTTTTATGATTGTGCTATAGTCCATGATTTAACTTAGGGCTCACTGTGTAGTGCAGTTCTATGGATTTTTTTTGAGAAATTTTATTCTTTTACCATATATACAACCTAACGTTTCCCCCTTTTAACCACATTCACATATATATCTCAGTGCTGTTAATTACATTCATAATGTTCTGCTACCATAATTGCCATACATTTCCAAAATTTTTCCATCATCCTAAATAGAAACTCTGTATATTGTAAGCCTTAACTTCCTATTCTCTATCCCCACCCACCCTCTGGGAACCTCTATTCCAGATTCTCACTCTATGAGTTTGCTTATTCTAATTATTTCATATCAGTGAGATCACACAGTATTTATCCTTTTGTGTCTGGCTATCTTCAAGGTTCATCCATGTTGTCACATGTATCAGAACTTCATTCCTTTTTACAGCTGAATAATATTCCATACATATACCACATTTTGTTTATTCATTCATCAGTTGATGGACATGTGGGTTGCTTCCACCTTTCAGCAATTATGAATAATGGCACTATAAACATAGGTGTGCAAATATCTGAGTCCCTGCTTTCAATTCTTTTGTGTGTATACCTAGTAGTGAGATTGCTAGGTCATAGGATAATTCTATACGTAACTTTCTGAGGAATTGCCAAACTGTTTTCCACAGTACTTCATCATCTTACATTGCCACCAGCAATTTCTTATATCTCTGTATCCTCTCTAACACATGTAATTTTCTGTTTTTGTTTTTTTTTAATAGTACCCATTCTAATGAGTATTAAATGTTATATCATTGTGGCTTTTATTTGCATTCCTCTGATGGCTAATGATGTTGAACATCTTTTCAGGTGCTTTTTGTCCATTTGTATAAATTCTTTGGAGAGATGTCTATGTAAGTCTTTTGCCCATTTTTTAAATGAGTTGTCTTTGGAAGCGGGTGTGGCTCGGTGGCTGGAGCCCCCGTTTACCATATGGGAGGCCCGGGTTCACGTCCCGAGGCCTCCTTGTGAGGGCACGCCGGCCTGAGCAGTGCGGTGGGCTGATGCAGCAACCTCACGGCAGGAGGCAGGTGTGGCGCAATGGATAGAGCACCTGTTTACCGTGTGGGAAGCCCCGGGTTCGCTTCCCGGCGCCTTCTTGTGAGGGCAGGCCGGCTCGCGCGGCACCGTGGGCTGATGCAGCAGGACCTCACAGCAAGGGGGAGATGGGCGGACACAGAGAGGACACGCAGCGAATGGACACAGCAGCACAGACAGCAAGGGGGGGATAAATAAAATAAAATTTAAAAAAATCTTTAAAAAAATAAAAAATAAAAAATAAGTGAGTTGTCTTTTTGTTATTAACTTGAAGGATTTATTTATGTACACTGGATATTAAACTTTTGTCAGATATGTGGTTTCTAAATATTTTCTCCCTTCATGTAGATGGTTGTTTTACTTTCATAATAAAGTCCTTTGAGGCACATTTTTTAATAAGGTCCCATTTATCTATTTCATCTTTTGTTGCTTGTGTTTTGGGTGTAAAAATCTAAGAAACCATTGCCTCATGCAAAATCTTGAAGATACTTTCTTGCATTTTCTTCTAGAAGTTTAATAGTTCTGGCTTGTATATTTAGGTCTGATCCATTTTGAGTTGATTTTTGCATATGATGTGAGGTAGGGGTCCTCCTCCTTTCTTTTGCAAATGGAGATCCAGTTTTCCCAGCACCATTTGTTGAGGAAACTATTCTCTCCCAAATGAATGATCTTTACCCCTTGTCAAAAATCAGTTGGCTATAAATGTGAGTGTTGATTTTTGAGAACTCCTTTCGATTCCATTGATCTATATGTCTGTCATTGTGCCAATACTATGCTGTTTTGATTACTGTGGCTTTGTAATAAGTTTTAAGATTGGGAAGTGTGAGTCTTTCAACTTCGTTCTTTGTCAAAATTGCTTTGGCTATTCTGGACTCTTTACCCTTCCACATAAATCTGATGATTGCCTTCTCCATTTCTGCAAAAAAGGTTGTTGGAATTTTGATTAGGATTGCATTGGCTCTATAAGTTGTTTTGGGTAGGATTGATGTCTTAACGAGATTTAGTCTTCCAATCCATGAACATGGAATATCCTTTCATTTATTTAGGTCTTCTTTGATTTCTTTTAGCAATATTTTGTATTTTTCTGTGTACAAGTCCTTTATATCTTTGGTTAGATTTATTCCTAGATATTTGATTCTTTTAGTTGCTGTTGTGAGTGGAGTTATTTTCTTCATTTCTTCTTCCAATTGTTTATTGCTTATGTGTAGAAACTACTGATTTTTGGATGTTAATCTTGTACCCTGCCACTTTGCTGAATTCATTTATTAAATCTAGGAGCTTTGTTGTAGATTTCAAATTGTTTCTTTAAACCTGTTTTCTTTAACAAATGCATGTATACACTGAAGAACTTTTTATGCCACTTGAACACAATTATTACTGGTTGAAATTTGTCTTGGAGCTAATGCTTTCAAACTCAAATGAATTAAACTGTCTTACTAAAGCTGTTGAGAACATTCTTTCAACAAATCCTAGCCTTTAATCTGAATGAAAATAGAATACAGACTCCACTAGAACAACTTCAAACATAATTCATAATCTAATAAAAACAGATTACTACTACTAAGTAATCTGACAAGGTAACAGTTTTTCATAGTACAGAGTAATTGGTAAACACTTTAATGTTGCCAAAAGTGCTCAATTAAAATAATGATTAAGGCTGTGAAGACTTTGTGGGAGGAAAGCAAGAGAGGCAAAAGAAACAATGAAGCTTTCCAACTGCTCTAGTACCACTGGGATTTCCCTACTTTGGGCAAAGAACTCCCTAAGGTTAGTGATTTCTTCTTCTGTTTGCCCTTAACTTTTCTGTTCTTTTTCCTCCTCTATCCCTTCTCCATTTTTTTCTTTCCCTTAGCTTTTCTAAGAAGTATGAATTAAGTCTAACTCTGAGCCTCTTGAAGGCAGTTGTTTGACCTTTGAAAGAGATGGCTGGGTGATACATTTGCCTGTGGGCTCTAATCCAAAAGTCCCATTCAGGACTGAAAGGGCATAACATTTTAAAAACCAACCTTTCTTTTCCTCTCTTTGCATGCTGATAGTGGTAATTAAAGTCTATTGTGATAATTTCTGAAACTGTGAGGAAATAGGAAATTAGTACTCCTGGAACGAATTGGAGCCCCAGACAAACAGCCAATGTGTGAATGAGTCACCAAAGGGTCTGGGCACAGCTCTTTGCCATCTCTCTGCACAGCAGGAGGTTAGAATGGAAATCAGCGGAAAACAAATGACTCAGTTTTCCTTTTTAGAAAATTCTCAATTCTAGCTGCCGTATTTCCCTGTTTAAATTTAAAGGATCAAATGACAACTGAACAATGACAGTCTAGGATGGAGAGTCAATAACTGCTTCCTGGATTGGTGTCAAATTGCAACTGGATGGGGAGCAGATGTAGCTCAAGTGGTTGAGTGCCTGCTTCCCATGTACAAGGTCTCAGGTTCGGTCCCTGGTTCCTCCTTTAAAAAAAATTGCAGTGGGATGCTTATGCTGAAGTTGATGAGATTATGTATCAGGAAAGGGGGAGATAAACCAAAGGAATAGTCAACTGTGTATTTCCTGCTTTGTCAGAGACTCATGTGGTGGGAAAGAATGAGAAGTCCTGTGTTTCCATCTCAACTTTTCTATTTACACTTCTACGGGACTTTGGCAGGTCACCTAACTTCTTTGAAAGTGTGTCCTCATCTGTGAAATGAGAGTAATACCTGCATCACAGGGCAGTTTGAAAGACAGGTGAGTTAGTTCACCTGAGTTAATGCACATTTTAAGCCCTATAAAAATGTAAAGTATCTTTGCCTCTGTGAAGGTATTTGGAAGGATGACAATGATCACTGGGTCACAGAAATGAGCCAAAAAAGAGAGAATGTACTTGCCTTGGATTTAGAGGGGTAATAGTGTTTGAATGGACATATCTATTATCACAGGTATTTATATGTGTGAAGATGGGCCTTCATTTTAAAACCTCAATCATGTCATCATTGATTTGATTTGATTACAATACATTTCTTATCAAAGTAATAATAGCTATCATTTAACATTTCCTTTAGACTGAATGTAGTAATAAGCTCTTCTTTTCATATCATCTCATTTAATCACAGCCACCCTTGCAACTGGTAATAATACGTTTGCAGCAGGTATTATTATTTCCACTTTACAGATGATGAAACTGACCAAAATAAAAATTCAAAACTTTTCCAAGATCACACACCTAATAAGAAATACAATAGGGTTTCAAACCCAGATGTGTCTGAGTCTAATGCATGTGTGCTTCACCACCAAAATCTTGAAGGGAATGGAAGCCACACTATCTCTGAATTGCAACAGAAGTCCTGTCTCTAGGTAAGTTGACCTTGGCTTAAACTCCTGTCTATGAAATTTGTACATGATGGTGAGAGTAGGTTAAACACACACACACACACACACACACCCCACATATGTGGCCCCTATCAACCATGAGTATGGTAAGAAGGAAAAGTGTGATTGAAAATGATTGATGATGAGTCAGAAAGCTTACACTCTTATTTCTGCCTTATTGCTGACTTACTATGGGTCTTTGGGTAAGTAATTTAAACTCTGAGCCTTAATTTCTCCTATGTGTGGGGTTGTAATGTCTGTCTAGTTTACCTCACAGGGTAATTGTGAAGATCAAGTGGGATGGTGCATATGAAAGCATTTTTAGATACTAAAGAAAAGAAAGGTTTTATTAAAAGTTTCTTCAACCAGAGGAGGCTTGGGAGAAGGTTAGTAAAGAAAAAGAAAAATAACTTTGAATCCCCTGCCCATAACAATTATTCCTTTCATGATATATTTGATCATCTAAAGAAGTATTTTCCAAAGTATGGTGTGTTTTTTGATAGGACACAAGATGATTTTAAGAGATATGTGGAAAATGTAATCGTTTTGTGTTCTAGAAAAATATAACATAATAAACCCATGATTTCCCAGATTACTATTTAAGATTCAGTTAAATATAAAAATCAGACAATTTAAATATAATAAAGTAGAGGCATTACATGGATGTGGCAAACATGGTAAAAGTAGAAAGCAGATGGCTGATTTTAGGAAAAACTGACAAAACTTGCTCTATTTGAAAACAAAGATTTATCTCAGAAGCATTCTTCAGGGCTATCTCTGATGTTCAAGAGGTCTGTTGACATTCTTCCCAGAGCTCACCTCACGCCCCCACCCTCTACTCTGACTAACAGCACTCACCCTACAAGGAAGACAATTTGAGCCAAAGAGCGTTTTTTACCCCTTCTCTAAGAAATGTACTTTTTATACTGTATTGCATAGAAGATCCAAACTGTGGATGCACCTTCTACACAGAGCTCGAAAATGAGAATTTACTGTTGGTATCTTAAATGCTCTGTCTTCCAGAAGGAAAAACGTTAAGTGCTCTGGAAAAGGTTTGTAACAGCCCTGAGGAGATTACTTCCTCAGCTCAGTCTTCATCATTCTCTAGCTGTAATTTAGATGCTAAAGGTTGAAAGCCAACCAGTGATAACTATTTTACAGCAAGGCTTGCTGTGTCTTTGGTGACAGGGCTCTCATCTAAAATGGGCTTCTTCAGGGATTGTTGAGAAACCAGTGTTGACTGGATGTGACCTCTAAAAAAAGCAATATAGCCTTCATAGCTTTCTCTCTCTCTATATATATATATATATTTTTAAAGATTTATTTATTTATTTATCCCCCCCTTGCTGCTTGTGCTTGCTGTGTCCATTCGCTGTGTGTCTTCTCCGTGTCTGCTTATCTTCCCGTTGCTGTGAGGTCCCGCTGCTGCGCGGGCCGGCCTGCCCTCACAAGGAGGCCCCGGGAAGAGAACCCGGGGCCTCCCATATGGTAAACGGGGCCTCTATCGACTGAGCCACTCCCACTTCCCACATAGCTTTCTATATTAAGTGACATCTATGGACCAAGCCCTATCTTTCTTTAGCCAGCCAGCTTCTCCTGGGGAATACAACTTCACCTTCTTCAGCATTTCCAGCTTGCGGACTACCCTATAGAATTCAGATTTGCTGATCCCCATGGTCACGTGAGCCAATTCTATAACAAATCTTGTGTATGTGTGCATCTCCTGTTAGTTCTGTTTCTCTGGAATACAGCAGGAATGAGAGCTAGCACACAATCTGTAGCTCAGCTTACGGACATCTTTCCCACCCCAAATGTATACAAAAATGTATAGAGTAGAAAGAGGAGGAGATAGAGGGCCAGGGGTGATATGAGTCACTGAAAAGGAAGGCGATATGGAGCTGTTGGAAGGGAAATATTTCTCTCACCCAAGAGAAGCTTTTCTCCCTTTGACACATTTAGTTGAAGGCATCTGACAACAAACCACAAGCTTTTCTTTGTTAGGCTGAGTAGGCAAGAACCATTTGAAATATTTTCCCACGCCCCTTCCACTATCTCACAAAATGCTGCCTCAGTATTTTCCATTTTCCTTCTGTTTTCCCCATGCAAAAGGTCAAACAGTAACTAAAAAATGGACATCACTATTGGTCATTGTTTGGTTTCGCCATTTAGCTAGTAAATTGGAAGCAAGTGCCCCCGATTGTTTGTGGCGAGGTGGCACCAGGAGGCAAGTACTGCACCTGTTGTTGAAAGTTATCCAGGCACAAGCCAACTTGGGGTCTGCAGAGATTTCCCTTTCCAAACTCCTGACTGCAAATCCCAGAGGGCAAGGGCCACATCTTCCTTAGCATTGTAAGGAAGCACACACCTTCCATACAGGTACTCAACATTATTATTGCTTAATCTCCTTAAACAAATTAGCACAAAGCACTGGTTCTGAATTAGTCCAGGTCCCTGGTTCTCAAAGCTTATTTTTGGCATCGAGAATGTCTCTTTCCCTCTGTTAAGCTTATCACTTGGTTGCATTACATGCCAGAGCCTTTTGGAACGTCTGATTCTTGAACCGTAACCACAGCCGAGCTCACAGCTCACGATGTCCTGAGATTGCAGAGTGACAGCTCAGGCCTGAGAGTGAGGTTGCTCAGGTATTATCAGTCTCCACCACAGTCCAGCCAGCAGCTCCAAACCCCCCTGAGGTTCATGTGATAACAGCCCAGACTGATGGTCTGCTACAGAACACTGCTCAGCCTCCCTCTAAAACTCTGTTATCTGGCGATTATTTTCCACTTAATACCCAGAAATATAAAAATGCTGGGCTCTTTGCTAAAATGTTAAGTCAGCAAAACTCTAAACAGCGTTTGAAGTGAGTTTATAAAATGGGCTTGGAATAGCAACCTGCCTCCTCCGTTCTGATAACAATTTGATTTAGCTTTATTCGGTCAGAGCAGAGATAAGACATGCTGGATATGTGGGCTACTCCCTGCCCCCCGCCCTCCACCAGAGTCCCTGAAGACTTTATAAGGGTACCAGGCCAAGACAGCTCAGGTGAATTCATTTCCAGAGCCTGAATTTCCATCTGTATAGCACCCCCAACTGATCTGCCCTTGAAGGGGATATGGGTGCCAGAGATGCCCACGCAGTCTAAAGAATGAGAGGAAAGTTGGACCAACTCCAGAGACAGAGTGGGGTCTGAGTGCCCAGGATAAAGGTGAGGCTGAGGAAGCCAGCGGAGTGCATGCAGCTCCAGGTGAAAGACCCAGAAAGCTGGGCTCTGCTTTCCCAAGGATCGGCAGACTTCTGAAAGAATCCAGGTATCCTGGGGGCAGAAACAGCTGTAAACTGAGAAGAGAATCTTCAGAAAATGCTTTTCTTGGTGCTGACTTTTGGGTCAAACTGTCAAGCTGAACCGAGAGCAAGAACTGTAATTTGCCAACTAATTAGATGAATATAATGGTGAGAGTCTGGGTGAGAGGGAGAGGGCTGTCTATGAATAATTTGGGCCCCTTAGATCACTACACATCGTGTATAAATTATCCTCCCATATGGATGGCTGACTAAACATGTGCTTTGCTTAAGAAAGAACCAAAGGAGGGCAAAGGAGAGAAAATAAACCTGCACATTTGTTACCCATTACAATTTACAAAGCATTTTCACATCATCTCACTTAATCCCGGTATTGACCTCCTACCCCATATTTTAAACGGGAACCACTAGGGTGAGCGCCCTCAACTCCCATCTACTGCTCCCTAAGGAAATCTCCACCTGCACCATCCTGGCCTCTGCCCCCCAGTCTCAGTGGAATGCAAGGGTCACCCTCCCCCTGCCCAAGGCTAATCCACCTCCTCCCCTTCTTTGGAGACCCCATCAATCATTCTCCTGTAACTTTAGTATCATTCTTTTAACTGGCTCTTTCCCACATATTAACATGGTCAAACCTGTCCTGCCTTAAGGAAAATGAAGATCTCCTTGACCCAGTGTTCCCTCTAGCTACTGTCTCATTCACTCTCTTTCCCTTCACAGTCCAGCTACTTAAAGGAGGAGCTACAACCTCTGTGTCCCATTCACTCTTCAACCCCTGCTGTTGGTTTCTGCCTCTCTCAAAGGTCAGCCATCAAATCCAGCAGACAGCTTTCAGTCTCTATCCTATTTGACCTTTCTTGAGCTAGTTGAGACTGTGGGCCACTTCCTCCTTCTTGAAACATTCTCTTTCCATGGCTTCCAGGTACTCCTCTTTCTGCATCATCTCTAGCTCATCCTGCTCAGGTTCCTTTACTTGATTCTCTTCCTTCACCTGCTTTTTAAAAAAATTATTAGAGAGTGGATATGGCTCAAGCACTTAAGTGCCTGCTTCCCAAATTGGAGGTCCTGGGTTCGGTCACTGGTGCCTCTTAAAAGCAAAAGAACAATAACAAAAAAACAAACAGCAAGCAAACAAATGAAAAGACCAACTCAGGGGAGCCAATGTGACTCAGTGGTTGAGCACCGGCTTCCCACATACAAGGTCCCAGGTTCAATCCCCGACTCCCAATTACTTAAAAAAAAAAATTAAGTGTAACATAGCTACAGAAAAGTGCACACATTGTAAGTTCACGGGGCAAAAATTTTCACAAACTGACACACCCACATAACCAGCACCCCGATCAAGAGCCAGAAAGTTTCCCACACCCCCAGAAATACTATTTGTGTCACCCTTCTAGTCACCACTGCTCCCCAGGGTATCTACCACCCTGACTTAGAACATGGGAGGTTCATTTAGGCTGTGCTTGAACGTTATATAAATGTGGACTATGAATGCTT
>JAQZBX010018867.1:0-34255 GCA_029593785.1 Cabassous unicinctus
CGTGGGCCGGCCTGCTCTCACAAGGAGGCCCCGGGAAGGGAACCCGGGGCCTCCCATATGGTAAATGGGGCCTCCATCGATTGAGCCACACCCACTTCCCTGGAGTGATCCTTTTAAAACTTAAGTCAGATCATGTCCCTTCTCTGCTGACAACCCTTCATTGTCTGTCCATTTCATTAAAGTTTCCTCAAAGAATGGAATGGAAATCATTTCAGTAAGCCAAATGTTAGGATTCAAGTGGAAAACTAGAAAAATCAAATTTCCTTGAACCTTAAATTCATCCAATTTTTTGATCTTGGAATGCAGTTTTTTGAAAATAGTCTATTATGCTTTATCTATTTTTGAAAAGGTAAGACCAACACAAAGGATATTTCTGTAGTTTTTGAGCAGCATGTCAGACTAACTATCTCTGAATTCCCACTGCTTTAAAATGAGATTTAAAGATTTAGATTTGTAGGTGGGATGGATTTCAAGGTTTTTAAATACATTCTGATTAGTTTTGTTTCCTTTAAAAAAATTGCAAGCATACTCTCCACTCCTTATAGCAATACTGCAGAAACAGAGGAGACTGGCTACAGTTTTATATACAGCTTGGCTTTCCCTGTGGGAGATGAATAATAATTGTTTTGCTTCCAGAGCATCACAGAGTAATATGAAATTTGCAGAGAATAATAAACAGAACCTAGGTTTAGCTCCCACCTCTGAATCATCAGCCAGATCAAATGAGCACTGGATGTTGAACAAAGTGAATGTAATGCTAAGTCTCTGCAATTGAAGGAAAAATACTTCACCTGCTAACATATTTCAAAATGACTTTGAAAGGGATGCTTTGCTTTGCTGAATGAGTCTTTAGTCACTCTGTATTAAGGAAACTTCTTTATTAACAGAATTTTATGTTCATATTTTCCTCTAAGGTATCATCATTGGTTAAAAGAGCAAACTTGATTTTACACTTTTAATGAGTTTCTTTTGAAATTTTACATGGTTCATGGAACCTAAAATATATATTTTATTATTAACAGAGGATGGGTTAAAAACCCCTACTTTGTGATATGGACTTATGCAATTGGGGAGGTTGCCGAATATATTTATCTTCTAGGGTAGCATTTCATTTAAGAGTGCTGGATCTGGAATACAGGCTACAACTTTTAGTCTCTCTGTGACCTTGGAAAATTCTCACCTACCTAAATATAATGAGAATAATAATTGACCCTGTTTTATATAGATATTCACTAAATTAAACGAGATAACCTAAATAAAATCCTCAGACAATGCCAGACACATATTGAATGCTTAAAAAATGAAAGATAATATAACAAATTGAAACAGAATATATAATATAGAGAAGATAACCCTGGCAAAGAAATTCTAAGCTCTAGGGAAAAAAGCCCATTACTTAAGCTCTACCCTTGGGGAACAAATACATAAACTTGCTGAACCTATTTTCATATCCATAAAAATGAAGGCTTTCATTAATGCCATACATATTAAATAAAATTGATGTAAAGATAAAATAGAGGTATATATATATAATTATTCCTTATAGTAGGATGGTATTTTATTTAAGGTTTATTATTTTTATCATTTCCCTTCATACTCAAATTTCCTTTAAAAACTGAAATTAGTTGACCTTTTCTACCATACTTCCACCTTCTAAATAAATGGAAACAATTCAAATTGCTGGCAATTACATGCAATATTTGCATATATATATATATATATATATATATAATAATTTCCATGGCTTTTAAAATATTTTTTTTAGAAATGTGCTTTTCAGTGTTATTTGACCTCATTCCTAATAGTTATCTATCAACAATGTATTCATAATAGTTTACTAAACAAGGCATTCACTACAAGTACAATATATCCTTTATAATTTGGAATGCTCTGGTTATAAAATTTAGCATAGGAAAAGGTTGAAATTAGATGTATACCTCCAGTAAGCTATTTTGGTCACCATATCTCCCAGGAACAACTTGCTATAGATTTATAATCCATCTTTAAAATTGATGAACCTTAGGAACAGAACAGAAGTGAAATATCTAGACACTCAAACTTTAATTAATATGATTTAAATATCCAAGTAGAATTTAGAGGGTTAGCTTGAAGGAAAAAAGAAAAAAAGAAAAAGAAGAAAGAAAGAACTGGTTCTCTGTATGATTGGTATTGCTACAAAGAAACAAGCTTTTGCATTTTGGACCAAAATATTTATCACTGACACATGAACTTCTGTTCCCACTCAACATTGCTGATAAATGTAGCAGGTCAATTCAGCTGAATTAATCTTTTGTTATATTCTCAAATGCTCGAATTTTTTCCAAACAGACTACTAATTTTTTTGTATGTGTCTGTGTGTTTGAATTTGAGATGATTGACAGCTCAACTGTCTCCATGGAGATTAACAGTAGGTGATTTGCACAATGCTTTTAAGTAGGATAAGGGTGCCAGATTCAATGGCACTTAATTACAGAGTATTAGCAAATTTAATCCTTAACTGCAAATATTTGAGGAAGAGATCTATAGAAAACAAGAACTGTCTTATAAGAAAACATTCCTACATTAAAAAAAAAAAGATATTCAAAATGTCATTCACAGAATTTAAGACATAGCTACTATTTTCCAGCAGATGATTCTTTTGGGTGGGGCTATTTTCTATGGTGTTTCTACACACTGTGTGACATTTCTTGCCCTGGACCTCCTTTTCAAAGATATTTGTGTAGTAAACGGCCTGGGAAGATAGTGTCTCTCTATGAGTCAGTGGGAATATTTGTTTCCAAAGCAGAATAAAATATTGCCTTCCTCAGAGGTACAGGTAGGGGCAGGTTTGTTTGCATCCTCTTTTATAAGACTGGGGATTCCGTAAACTCAGGGATCTTTAGCAATTTAATGTGCTGGAGGCATGCCCCTGGTCATTCCATATCACTCCCATTGGACTTGTCGGTCAAAGAGAATAGATACAAACATGAAGCTTTTGCTGCCTGCTAGGTCATGAGTACCAACATCCTTTTTACCTATTCTAGGGATCTCAGGCCTTCTTCCAGCATCTATGAAACTATGGCAAGATAACTGGTTAGCTTACAAGTAGGGTAGAATCACAAACCCTTCAGAGTTTTTGACAGGTCCGTTTTGTTTCAGCTATTTAATGAGTTCTTAACATGCAGGTCACTGTGCTAAGCGCTGCCTGGGGAGAAACAGAAAGAGATTATGTGAGCCATAACTTAAAGGTGTTTACCATTAGACATGGGGTGGGGAAATAAGCCACATCCAAAATTGGTGTACAGATATGTTTGACAACTCAGAGGAAAAAATTATTTTTACTAACACAAAACCAAACCTACACACACATTTTGATAAGTGGCAAATGGGTGGTATGCGGGTACAGAAGTACCCAGAATAATGAAGTTACAGGAGTTCCTGGACTATTTTCATAATGACAAACAGAAAACTATGGTTTAATTTTATATTATGTAGACAGTTGTGCTTGAGTATGAGACTAAAATTACACTTTCAGCCAGATCAGGATATGTTTGAAGGCCAAGAAAAGAAATGTGGACCTCATATCAGTTAGGGTTCAACAAAGAAGTTGAACCACTAGGAGACAAACACAGACACACATAGGACACACAATTAAGGGATTTTTTGGCAGAGAATTGGCTTATGCAAGTGAGTGGGTGGGGGGAATGGTGGCGCAGCTCCTACAAGGTTATCTCTCCTTCTGATTCTGGGGCCTGAAGTCCATCGGGCAGTAGCCAGGAAGAGATCATGAGAAGGCTGGAACCCCATGAGCAGGAGCTGGAACCCCACAAGAAGAGCCAGAATCCCACATGCATTCTTGTTGCCTCTGAACCTAGTGATGAGGATGTCCTGCAGAAGCCTGAGATACAAACATACATAACTGGTTCAGGTGTACCTTTATACCACAAGGTGAATCAACAGATGAGCAATAGTTTTTGATGCAAATGCTGCCTTCTTTTCACTCTTAAAAATCTTGTAAGAATTTCCTTTATGGTCCACCGTAATGGCAAAAATAACAGAAAGAATCTGGGATATGTACTTCAGACCAACTCAGTTGATACAAAATGATCATAGGCCTTGATATGTAGATTTGGGGATGGGTTTGCACATTTTTCTTTTTTTATGTTTTATTAATTACTACAGAAATTGTTAACAAATATCCTGTTATATAAAAATGCACAAATGAATTTGAAAACAATAAAGTTAATTTTGGGGACCTTTAGATGTTTTGAACACATTTACTAATCTGTCATTAATGGCTTACAAAGTATCTGTTTTATTAGCCTCAAGAAATTATCATCTTTCACCCACACTACCAGAAAAAAGCATATTAAAATTGTAATATTTAAATACGCTCTCAAAAAATCAATCAACCAAAGAGATACAGTAAAATACCTTTAAAAATAAATACAGTTCTAATTTTGAGAGCAACACATCTAAATATTGAATTCTTATCTCAAATATTGGAGATCTTTTTGGGGAAAGACTGATTCTCAATTACTTTGTTGACAAAAGAACACATAGCCAATGTTTTTCAAATGTAAAATATATTTTACTATTTAATGCCAAAATTAAAAACAACAAATATGGTCATATCCAACATATGTGGATTGTCCCACATATTTGAATAGTAAAACCAAAACTTTTTCTAGAAAAAAACATCTATTTTTATTAGGCAGCATGGTGAATTGATTTATGGACCCAGAATTAAAACAAACAAACATGTCCTTAATCCCATTCCTGTGGGTGTGAATTCATTGTAAATAGGATCTTTGAAGATGTTATTTTTAGTTAAAGTGTGGCCAGCTGAGTCAGGATGGGTCTTAGTCCTTTTATTAGGGACTTTATACAGAGAAATCCAAGGGGAGGAGTAGGGAGCCAGAAGTCAACTGAATGGGAAGAGACAGGAGAAGACACTAGCATGTGCATTGCCATGTGATAGAAAAGCCTGGGAACTCAAGGATTGCCTGCTACCAACCCCAGAAGGAAGCAAGCCTTCTAGATTCTGGAACTATGAGTCAATAAATTCTTGTTGTGAAGCCTGGTATTTGTCATAGCAGCCTGGAAACTAAGACAGGCAGTGATTTAAGGAGATACAAAGGGTAAGGAACTGCTCTCACATATTGGAAGAGAAAGCACTAAAGTAAATTACTCAGAAGCTTTTTTGATAACACAGAACCCTGAAACACTTGGCTTTAGTGATAGTAGGACACTGTGCTCTCATCTGTCCCTTAGTGCCCTGTGAGGGTGGGATTTTTTGGCCCCACTTTTGGACCAGAAAGTAATCAATCATTCTTCATATCTTTTTACTTTAGATACTGGATCTAAATTTGGAAATGAATAACTTTTGTGCATTTCTCCACAAAATCTTTCCTCAACAAACTTATTAGTGGATACACACAAAATGCATTTTTCAATGCTCTATTAATGGCAGAGGCGCAGAAATTATAATACTCGGTTTTGATAGTAGTAAGAGAGACCCACTGAAGCTAGTTTTATCGGTTAATCTGGTTTGACTTTTTCACCTGGTCTGGATCATTCAGAATCGAAATGGTATAGGCCCCATTTCTCTGCTGTAAACAAGAGTACTGATTTGCCACTTAATTGCCAGGACAATTCCCCAGAGGGTAAAAAAGCATATAACTATCAAAAGCCTTAAGGAAAGTATTTTTTTTTCATCATCATCTATTTTAAATGATAGAAACTTCTTTTTTTGTATCTCAAAGAATTCAATGTGAAGATATTCCCACAAAGTTTACTGTATTTAACTCAGCTTTCCCTGAGCCTAAAATGGAGAAGGCATTAATAAATACTGAATTCCCTGTCTCAGTCCTGCCTGGAACAGATTTTAATACATTACATTTTATGCTGCAACCCAAGCATTGAGCTGCCACAGTTATGATTAAGAGAGCAACATTCTTATAAAAGGACAACAGCTGTAAAAGAAAATAATTTCGTTATACACTGCTATCATATCTATATTGAAAAAAAGTGCAAATGTTATTGTAATAAAGTAAACAAATAGCAAAAGAATACATATACTCAAATAATGCTGTTGATTCACTTCTAAATCATGTTATAAAGAATAGTGGTAATAATTACCACCAAAATTTGAAAGAAACTGTGAAAAACTGGAGGGAAATCACTATGGACAGATATCAGAGATATTAAGGATTTAGCTCTAAACCACTGCAATAAAGTGATTATAAAGCAAAAGTCACATAAACTTTTTGGTTTCCCAGTGCATATAAAAGTTAAATTTACACTATACTTATCCTATTAAGTGTGCAATAGCATTATGTCTAAAAAGCTATCTACATACTTTAATTTAAAAATACTTTATTACTAAAAAATGGTTACCATCATCTGAGCTTTAAGCAAGTAGTAATAATTTTGCTGGTGAGGGTCTTGCCTCAATGTTGGGGACTGCTGACTGATCAGGGTGGTGTTTGCTGAAGGTTAGGGTGTCAATTTCTTAAAATAAGACAACAATGAAGTTTGATTCATTGACTGACTCTTCCTTTCACAAAAGATTTCTCTGTGTCATGTGATGCTGCTTAATAACATTTTTCCCACAATAGAAATTCTTTCAAAATTGAAATCAATCCTCTTAAATCCTGCCACTGCTTCATCAACTAAGTTTAGGTAATATTCTAAATCCTTTGTTGTCATGTCAACAATGTTCATAACATCTTCGGCAGGAGTAGATTCAATCTCAAAAAACTACTTTCTTTGCTCATCCATAAAAAGCAACCCATCCATTCAAGTTTTATCATGAGATTGGAGCAATTCAGTCACATCATCAGGCTCTGCTTCTAATTCCAGTTCTCTTGCAGTTTCCACCACATCTTGAGTTATTTTCTCCACTGAAGACTTGAACACCCCAAAGTCATCTATGAGGGTTAGAATCAAATTCTTACAAACTCCTGTTAATGTTGATATTTTGAACTCCTCCCATGAATCATGAATGGTCTTAATGGCATTTAGAATCCTTTCCAGAATGTTTTCAATATACTTTGCCCAGACCTATTAGAGGAATCACTATTTGTGTCAGCTGTACCCTTTTGAAATGTACTTCTTAAATTGTAAGACTTGAAAGTTGATATTACTCCCAGACCTTTGGACTGCAGAATGTTTGTTGAATTGGCAAGCATGAAATCACATTAATTTGGCTGTATATCTCCATCAGAGCTCTTGAATGACCCAGTGCTTTGTCAATGAACAGTAATATTTTGAAAGGAATCATTTTTGAGAAATAGGGCTCAACAGTGGGCTTAAATAGTCGGTAAACCATGTTGTAAACATATATGTTGTCATCCAGGCTTTGTTGTTCCATTTAGGAAGCACAGACAAAAAAAGATTTAGCATAATTATTAAGGGCCCTAGGATTTTTTGATGGTAAATGAACATTGACTTCAACTTAAAGACACTAACTGCATTAGTCCCTAACAAGAGAGACAGCTGCTCTTTCAAGCTTTGAAGTCAGGCATGGACTTCTCTCTAGCTATGAGAGTCCTGGATGACATCGTCTTCCAATATAAGACTGTTTCCTTTACATTGAATATCTGTTGTTTAGTGTAGCCACCTTCATCAATTATCTTAGCTAGATCTTCTGGATAACTTGCTGTAGCTTCTATAACAGCACTAGCTCCTTAATCTTGTACTTTCATATTATGGAAATGGCTTATTTCCTTACAACACATGAACCAACTCTGCTAGCTTCAAACTTTTCCTCTGCAGTTTCCTCATCTCTCTCAGACTTTACAGAATTTAAAAGGGTTAGGGCCTTGCTCTGGATGAGGCTTTGGCTTAAGAGAATGTTATGGCTGGTTTGATCTTCTATCCAGACCCCTAAAACTTTCTCCATATCAGCAATAAGGCTGATTTTCTTACTTATCATTCATTTTTTTCACTGGAGTAGCACTTTTAATTTCCTTCAAGAACCTTTCCTTTGCATTCACAACTTGGCTAACTGGTGCAAGATGCCTAGCTTTCAGGCCATCTCATCTTACAATATGACTTCCTCACCAAGCTTAAACATGTATAGCTTTTTATTTAAAGTGAGAGATATGCAACTCTTCCTTTCACTTGAACACTTGGAGGCCATTATAAGGTTATGAACTGGCCTAAATTCAATATTGTTGTGTTTCAGGGACTAGGAAGGCCTGAGAAGAGAGAGAGAGATGGGGAAACAGCCAGTTTGTGGAGAAGTCAGAACACACACAACATTTACCTCCTAAGTTCACTGCCTTATATAGGCATGATTCATGGCACCCCAAAACAATTATCATAATAACATCAAAGATCATTGATCATGGATCACCATAACAGATATAATGATAATGAAAAAGTTTGAAATATTGTAAGAATTACCAAAATGTGACACAGAGACACAAAGTGAGCACATGGGTTTGGAAAAATGGTGCCGAAAAACTTGCTCAGCACAGGCTTGCCACAAACCTTCAATTTTTAAAAAATGCGGTATGTGCAAAGTGCAATAAATCAAAACACAATAAAACAAGGTATTCCTGTATATGTTTTAGCAGCTGGGGAACTAATATGGCAACTTTTAAGCAGGATTTAAAAAATTTAACCTAAATTGTTTTTAATAATTTGTCAATTTAGTAAAATGATTATTTTCAAGATATTTTTTCGAATCTTGCAAGTCAAAATTGAATTCTCTCCAGAATCCTCAGGATTAGGGAATGAACGATGGACTAGAGTAGACCTACTGTTGTTCTACTATACACTTACTGTTATTCTAGTAATAGAAGAACTTTCATCATTGATGTGGAGGCAGTGGCTTCCAGAGTTTCTGAGGGGAGCGAGAGGGAAAAATAAGTGTAATATGGGGGCATTTTTGGGACATTGGAATTGTCCTGAATGACATTGCAACGACAGATACAGGCCATTATATATCTTGACATAACTTACAACATTGTGTGGGAGAGAGTTTAAACTACAATGTAAACTACAATCCACACTTGGTGGCAATGCTCCAATATACGTTCATCAGTTGTAACAAATGTACCACACTAATGAAGGATGTAATTAATGTGCAAAAGTGTGGGAGGGGTAGAGAGTGGGGCATATGACAATCCCCTATATTTTTTTGTAACATTTGTATAATCTAAGTATTATTTAAAATTTTTTTAAAAGGAAGTTTAACACATTTACTAACAAAAGCAAACAAACAAAAAGACTAAATGTTAGCTATTAATACTGTCAGTGGTTAGAATAATAGCTCCTTTAGACAGCGTTGTTACTATTTTTTTTTTTAACAAACCATCGGAGGATGATAGAGAAAAATTGGTTTGTATACACTGTGCTAGGTGTGTCCAGTCTAGCTTCTGTTAAATTACCATGTTCCTTGTACTCACAGTGTATTGGTATGCCTGTTATGTCACTATAAGCTTAAAAATATGGAACACGCTTTTACTATTCATAAATTCTCCATATTTTAAAAATGGCAACAAAAGGCTGCACTAAGTATAAGATGCCATATTTTTAACTGTTTTGAAGGAGAAGGAAAGAGAAAAAAAAATTTTAAGTGTTTTATTCATATAGTGTTTTCAGTAGTTAGAGTGGTTTTTGGGACTATTCAAACATGAATTACTGCATTTTCTTAGTTGTGTTACTAAAAGATACCAAATTGATGGTTGTGACATTTTTTAAAATTTCTTTATTTTTTTTAAAGATAATTACATTTTACACAAAAAATACAAGGATTCCTATATGCCCCACTCCTCACACCTCCCACACCCTCCCACATAAACATCTTTCATTAGTGTGGCACATTCATTGCAGTTGATAAACACATCCTGGGACTTTGCCATTCAGCATGGACCACAGTTCACATTACAGTCTACACTCTCTTCCACACGGTTCTTCAATTTATGTGATGATATAAAATGGCCTATATCTGTCATTGCAGCGTCACTCAGGGTGATTCCCAAGTCCTGAAAAAGCCCCCGTATTACAACTGTTTTTCCCTCTTCCTGCCCCCAGAACCTCCAGTGGCCACTGGCTCCACATCAATGTTGAAATTTCTTTCATTGCTAGAATCACAATATGTCTGTAGTAGAATACCAGTAAGTAATGCCCTTCTTTTTCACTTAAGGTGTACTAGTCATTACAAAAATAATGTTAATAAATGTCCTCAAATATAAAAAACAATTGACTTCTCCAAAGAAAGGAGTGACATATATTTCCTTTGTAGCTGATTTCTTCATTTATAAAGGGCCATGTTTCTTTAGAAAATTATATTGATGATCTTCTTGGGGAGGAAGGTAAGGATTTTGTTCATGGGATTAAATGAGCCAAAGAGAAGGAAAATTCTTCTGCATTGAAATTGAAATGAATTTGGAAGTATAAAGAGTAGAGAAGAGAAAAGAGAGGAGGGAGGAAGGAAAATACAGAGAGAGTGGTCGAATAATAAGTGGTCGACCAAAGCTTGAGTTGTGCAGATGACTGAGGAACTGTAAATTAGATACCCAATATTGATTTTGAAGTTATTTGGGTGCAAAGAGGAAAATTCCCCTATTTTATATAATATCCTGGAAAGGCTGTTACCTCCACAATCCTCTAAAAACAAATGAACTAGAATTAATCATCCTTGATTTTCTTTTTGGTTCAGTTGTCATCTTCATGTTGGTCAACTCTTCCTCTAAGCTGTGGCTTTTACATTTTAGCACTCATCAGAGTTACCTTGTTAATATGGAGGCTGGGATTTAATCCCATTGTTTTTGATTCAGTATATCTTTGGTGTGTCCAGACTTCATTGCTTCACGGGCCACTTTAAGAACCACTGTTCTAAAATATATTCTAAATAGGTGAATCTCATTAATTTCTCTGCAAACACCCTAACTCAGGCCACCATTACCTCTACCTGGACAACAGCCTCCTAATTGATCTTTCTAGGTCTCCTTCCCCTCACACCCACACACCTCTGTATAATCCATTCTTTAGTTAGCAGCCTGAGTAATCCTTCAAAAATCAGATTGGGAAAATATAATTTCCTCAAAGACTCCTTCTCTGGCCACTTTATTTAAAGTAAAATGGACTCTTTCCCTACCTCCTACCACAAATATACACTGCTTTATCTTTTTGTATACTCTTATCTTGTATTTTTTATTTAATAGTTTTTTCTGTTTATAAAACAGTTTTGTAACTTAAGGGATCTTCTTTCTCCTGGCTCATATTGTAGATTCTTTTTAATATTTGTTGGAAAAATAAATGAAATGCTGTGTGTGTGTTGGGGTGGGGCAGTTGTCCTGCTGTTTTGTAAAAAGGTTTTTAAGTGGCAGCATTCCATATCTATGTCAACATGGTAGGAAAGAAATCATATGGGTGAGATAGTTAAAACAATCCTTAAACTGAATTAATCTGTGGAACAGGAACCCCAAGCAGAGTTTATGAGAATATCATTTTTCTTCTCTACTCCTGGGATTTTAATGCCTCTTGATGATTGAACTTTCCATATGTGGTCAGATGGGTATTAAATCAATCTTCTCTAGAACTGAAGGGAAGGGTGGACTGCAACTTTGAAAGTAGTTCTCATATAAGTAAACTTCTTCCTTTCTTGTCACCCTATCTAGTTCAGATAACCATGGTATTAATAAGTAATTGATGACTATAACTGTGGGTATGTTTCGACTGGAGTAAATATATTTTAGATTTGGCATGACCAAATAATCCTTAACAATTTGATATGGTTCTTAAACACACAATATGTCTCAGTCTGATTTCTATATTTTTAAAAGTACTTGAGTCCATGTCTAAACAGAAACATAAGTGCACATACACAAATGCACATGTGTGTGCAAGTACACACACATACCATGAGTTGATTATTGGACATTTACAAATGAGTCAAGGCATATGAACTTGAGGCATGAAAAAGGGGCAAAAATATAAGCTAATTTTTTACTTTTTTTCTAATACAGGGACTCATTTCAATTATCAATACATTTTAAAGACTTTATGTACGATTCTGGCTTTAAAAATATTTTAAGGACTTTATATATGATTCTGTATGGTTATTTTTAGCTTATTCATGAAAATTCAGATTGCAATAATTTGTATTTTATTTCTACTCTTAATTTCCAGCTCTGTGATTTCTCAGCTTTGTGAATTTGGGCCAGATACATGTCTTCTCTGCTTTTTAGTTTCCTCACACATAAAATGGAAATAATATTACCTATATCAAAAGGTTACTTCAAGGAGTCAATTAATCATTGCATATAAATTGGTAAATTTTCAATAAATGTTAGCTGCCATTACTATTACTTCATGTTAATGTCATTATTGTCATTACTGACCAACATGCTTCCCTAGATTGGATTGTTTACCACCAACCAAAAGCCATTCCTTGGAAGGGGAGTAAGAGGGTGAACTTAAAAGTTAAGTGATACAGTGAAAGAAAATGCTGGTGTTATGAGGTTGAAATCTTCAGCCAGGAGGTAGGAGTTTATCTGGCTGGAACATAAGATTTGTGAATGTGGGCCAGCTGACTCAGGGAGCAAATTGCTTTGGGCAATGGAGTTGCCCAAAGAGACTGGGAAATGGCTCAAAACTACAATTTATTGAGCACCTGCTACATGCCAGGTAATTTCATTCATGTTGTCTTGCTTCAGGTTTGTTAGTATTTCTAGTTTTATAGATTACAAAAGAAAAAAAACACACAGAAATATCAGGTAACTTGAGGAATATTACATACTTCTAAGTCATAAAGTCAGAATTCTAGTTTTGTCTAAATTCTAAATCCAAAGTCACCACCCTCTATTCTTTCAGACTGTCTTTCTGATGGCAATAAAGGATGACTTTTGTAAGGGTTTTTATGTACATTAATTCATCTGCAATTTGGAGACTCTCTTAATTTTATATCAAATCCATAACCTCCTCTTGGCAACATGGTTTCCAGAGCTAAGGATGACAAGATAGAAACATAGAAGAGAACTGTACTGGGGGCAAAAGCAAGTAATCCTATGATTTAAGAGTTAACATCTCAGACCTGACAACATCCTTATAGAGGAAAAAACTTGGCCATTCTCTAAACAAACAATCTTCATGCTCAACTCAGCCACAGAAGGAAAGTCCACCTTGGGACCCAAAAGGTAAAAAATATATCTGTCACAGCTTAAAGATACCAGAAGGGCACACGTTAGATAGAAAATGTCTTTTAGAGAGAATCTAGTCCACGTGGATGGCTTGTTAATTGAAACACGCATTACTGAGCTGTTCCCCCAGAGCTCCTGATTCATTAGATCTATTGATGAGAACAGAGAATTTGCATCTTTGCCAAGCTGTAAGGTCTTTGCCAAACTGTAAGGTAATGCTGATGCTACAGATCCAGGCCCACACTGTGAAAACCACTGGCGAAGTCTAAATCATTTTACAAGGGAATAAACCAAGGCCCAGACCGGAGCTTGACCAAAGTTTCGCAGTTAATGAATTAGAAAGGGGGAAAAGAAGGAAGGATCATTGAGATTTGCCCAAAGAATTATATGTAGTCAACTTTGTTTTAATAGAATATCTGTGGCCTTGTCCAATTTCAGGGCTATAGCTACAAAGGTACCCAGTCATTTTTGGACTAAGTAAACCATTAGAAAAAGGAATCAACATAATATATTTGATGCCAGTTTCTCCTAAGTCTTCATTAATCTTCTTTTCTTTTGAACCTTATTACACCAAATACATTAGTCAATTTTAAAGTTCTAATGAAAATGGATGAAAGATTTTGATCTAGTTAGTCTTCAATTACTGAAAGGCAGTAAAAATGTTGGGTTGTGTAAATCTAGGAGTAAATGTTATACTCTCAATGGAAAATTGATTTTATCTTCCAGGCCAAATCAGATGGATTGGAAATGATTACCTGGAGTGCTGTCTCGAAAATTGTTTTGATGCTAAGCTGGTACTCAGAGAAGAAGATAACTACCTGCTAGTGTTACAGAAAAGGGAAGGGACATCAAGTGTCACCCATTGGCAAATTCTAGGCTGTTATTGAGGTGTTTGTTTTTCATGTTGCTTATATGAAAAAATGTTTATGTGGCCCCAAATTTGCTGTAAGTCTAAGCTACTGATTATGACCATGAAAAGATTACATATTTTTTGTTTTCATGTTGATCGATTCACCCAATAAAATTCTCCAGCTATTTATGATAGTTGGATAACCTGTTAAATCCAACACTCTACTAGAACAGTAGAATACTTAATTTTCTATATGACTATCCATTTTGCACAAACTTATATCCTTTGTCTCTCATTAAACAAATAACTGAAGTCACATTGCCATTCTGGGAAGTTATAAGAATGGATGTACACAATAATGCTACTCAACTGCTTCTACAATGGCAGCATAATTTGAGTTACATACTATTACTTGCAACAAATATATAGTAAACTTAAGAAATGAAAAAGTGAATAGGTGTGGGCTATAAAGGGCAATGTATTCCTGTTCTATTGCTCTGTGAAAATTTACCACAAAACTGGAGTTTTAAAACAGGGAAAACTTATTATATCACAGTTTCTGTGGGAAAAAGTCTGAAGAAGTTAGCTGGCTGAAATCCAATAGTCAGTTGTAGCTACAGTCTCACCTGAGGCTCCCAGTCCTCATCCAAGCTTTACTGGTTTTGGGCAGAATTCAGTTCCTTGCTGTTGTTGGACTAAGATCCCATTTTCTTGTTGGCTGTTGGTAGCTGTAGCAGTTTGGCAGTTTGGTATAGTTATGAATTCCAAAAATAGGTATTGGATTATGCTTGTAAACTGGTCTGTTCCTCTGGGCATGATTAAGTTATGATTAGGGCGTTGACTGGGCCACGTCAGGAGGGCGTTGAGCCCCATCCCTTGGTGGGTGGGGTCTCAAAGATAAAAAGACATGGCAAAGGACAGAGTTGTAGTAGTTTTGATGTTGGAGTTCTGATGAGGAAGGAGAGAAGGCCCTAGGAAAAGAGACGAGCCATTCACCTGACAGTTCACAGCTGGCCTTGTGGAGAAAGGCAAAGCCTAGCGAGCCTCATAGTCTACAGCTGACCTTGTGGAGGAAACAGAGGAACTGAGCCTGGAGAGAAACGGAGCCCCGGGAAGAGAGAGACCCAAGAATCCCGAACCCTGGCAAAAGTCGGCAGCTGTCTTGCTCCAACACATGGCAACAGACTTTGGTGAAGGAAGAAACTTATGCTTTATGGCCTGGTAACTGTAAGCTTCTACCCAAAATAAATACCCTTTATAAAGACCAACCAATTTCTGGTATTTTGCATCAGCACCCCTTTGGCTGACTAATACATAGTGGTTCTCTCTCAGCTGCTTGAGGCCACCCTTGGATGCTAGCCACATGGTCCCCTCAGAGCATGGCAGCTAACTTCTTCAAAGCCAGCAGGAGAATCTCATGCAAGCTTTGAATCTGTTCCTTCAGGAAGAGCCCAGACCCTTTACAGGACTTACCTTATTCTGTCAATTATGCCCAAGAAAATCTCCGTTTTGGTTAATTCAAATGATTTGGGACCAAAATTACATCTGTAAAATCCCTTCACCTTTGTCATATAATGTAACCTAATACTGGGGTGAAATCCATCCAATTCGTTTTTTTTCCCACTCTAAGGGAGGAGATTATACGCGGTATATACATGGGGAGGAATCTTGGGTGTCACTTTAGAATTCTGCTTAGTGCAGGCCACATTTATTTTGTTTTATTTTATTGAGGTGGAATTCACATAACAGACAATTAACCTTTTTAAAGTGTATAAATCAGTGGTATTTAGTGTGTTCACAATGTTGTGCAACCACCATTTCCCTCGAGTTTCAAAATTTTTTCATTTGTCCAGAAGAACACCCCATACTCATTAAGTAATCACTCAATATTACCTTTTCTCCTATACCCTGGCAACAGCTAATCTGCTTTCTGTCTCTATAGAATTGCTAATTCTGGATATTTCATATAAATGGAATTATACACTATGTGACCATTTGTGTCAGCTCCTTTCAGTTAGCATGCTTTTGAGGTTAATCCAAGTTATAGCATACATCTGTATTTCATTCCTTTTTATAGCTGAATAATATTCCATCATATGTATATACCATAATTTGTTTATCTATTCATTCTTTGATGGACAAAGGCTACTTTTTACAAAATGCTTATTCAATATTGTTTTCTATTTATACATACTACGTACTGACTATGGAAAGTTTAGGAAATACAGAAAAAAACATAAAAGAAATTAAACTTTTTATTTATTCAATTACCTAAAGGTAATCATTATTAACATTTTGGCATGATTCTTCTCTATATCTAATATATAAATGTCATTCTTAGATCTTACTGTATAAGCAATTTGTGTCTTACTTTTTCACTTAAAATGTTAGAAATATTTTCCCATGTTATCTATATTATTCTAAAACAATGTTTCAGATGACTGCACACTGTTCATCATATGAATGTATCATGATTTTATTTAACCATTTCTTTTAGTTCATTTCCATATTTTAACTATCATTGCAACGGATACATTTTATGTTAGTCTTGGTTTGCATCTCTGTTTGCGTTGAGGAACATGATTTTTCTCTACCTACCTGTATCCATCCCCCTTGGTAGTGGCCCCCCTCTTGTACTGATTCTGGGCCTGGCCATGTGACTACTTTGGCAAATAACTAACTTGATTCAATAATCCAACTTCCTTTCTTATACCCCTGCCATTGCCATGAAAATGTCCCTAGAATAGCCTGTAGAGTAATATAAGAATCATGTGGAGAACCAAATCCCAACTAAGGTTAACCAAGGCCAGGTAGCCTACCACCAACTGACAGCATACACGTGAGTGAACCCTCTCAAGATCAGCTGAGCCTGGTCCAAATCAGCAAAATCAACCAAATTGAACCATAGACTGGTGAGAAATAATATTTGGGTGCTGTTTTTAATCCACTAGATTTTGGGGGTGTTTGGTTAGCCAGCAAAATCTGACACATAAAGTTCTAGAAACGAACTAGAAGTGTTAAAAATTACCTGACAAAGGGTAATTATTTAACTAAAGTGGCACTTAAAGACCCGCTAGAAAAAGTGAGAGGAAAATTGCATTCATAGCAGGAAAGGAGCAGGCTCTTTTGTAAAGATATAAAGAATATAATTGAAAAGAAAGACAATCCAGGACATTAGCTCGAGACATGCCAACAACATAAAGCTATGAAGTGCTCTGTATTGTGAGTTTCGAATTTTTCTCTCTGACATGACAGGGTCCATGACCACATTTCTCAAGATGATCCTGGGACAATATTCAAAGAATATAGCATTTTATTAAAAACTTCTGAGAAAATACAGTCTTCATTGCTCGGTGGCATGTGTAACATCTCAGACAAACTGAAGCCACAAAGAAACTGGAGCATTCCCATCTTATCCCATTTAACGCAGTGAGGCAAGAACTTGACTACATTTTAAAAGCAGTTAGCAGAGATCATTAACCACAAACACTTTCTTTTTCCTTTCTCTCGATTTTTATATTCTTCAGAAACAAAGGTCCACAGAGTTACTTAGGGGAACAGAGCCAATGGAATTAAAATATGAACACATTTTAGGTCAAGTGATGGATTCCCATCCTCAGAAGAACTGTGCAGTCTCCTCCTAATGCTGCCCAGCTAAGGAAACATTTATGTCAAGGATCATCATATACGGGACCAATAAACCAGGTATGGAAGAGTATCATTTCACAAAGCAAATTGTTTATCATTATCTATTTGAATCTGTATATTAAAAACCCACTTTAAAAAACTACTGAAATTTAAGACTGATATAAAGTGCAGTAAATTAATCAAGTCTCCATATGACCCTAGTTTACTATTAGAAATATGTGAAAGTAATTGAATTAACAAACTAGGAGAGGAAATTACAAATTTCATCATCATTAAAAGACTTCATTCATCTTAAAGGGTATCATATTTTTCCATCAAAGGGTTTTTTTTTTCTCCCTATAATCTTCTTTTTGGAAGCAGAGGCAATGTTAAGTTTGCCAAAGGGGGAAAACAAGGAAACATTACTGACCATCTTTTGCATGCATTATGCCAAGGAAATTTTAAAAAAAGGTACTAAAGCATTTGACTTAGTTATATTGCAATTGATATCAGTGTTAGAATGTAATGAGTTTTAAAATCATATAAATGAATTTCTAGATGTTTTATCTTATGTTATTCTATGTTTGCATTTTCTACCTCCTCCCCTGCTCACTTTCTTCCTTCAGAAAAAAAATTTTTAACTAAAATAATGATTCAAGATATGCTAAAATATCAAAAAGTTTAAGGCATTTTCTGGACATAACATTTCTTTTAAAATCTACATTAGAATTACTGTTGAAAAGAAAGTACATTCTACAGACAAAAATAGTCTGGTAAATTAAAGACATCTATAAAATTATTTGCCATTTGTCCCATTATAAAGTAATAGATAATTGAAACAAATACTTTTCACAGGGCTTGGATATAATTTTGACAAGGCAATTGATCCTCTGGAATTCATATTTTCAAATTATGGATATTTGAAAAGAACACTAATGGGGAAAAGTGAATATAAATGAAATTACAGAAAAGAAGAGTCAGTCATAATATGTCAGCATGTCCCTTCACGTGTCAGCAGAAAGGGAGGAGCGATTGAGTCAGAGGAATTATAGTAACAAGATAATCCCAGCAATAAATATGGATTCTCAGAAGATTTGAGGATGTTTCCTTTCTCATATCCCTCTATAAATTTAAAAGGTTGCTTCATCTTCAATTTGAAGAATTACTAAAATCTAGATTTTAAAAAGAATATTTTATTGTTTTTTTTTTTAGAGAAGATGTAGGCTTACAGAAAAATCATGCATAACATACAAAGTTCCCCAATACTACTCTATTATTAACACCTTGCATTATTGTGGTATATCTGTTGCAATTAATGAAAGAACATTTTTATAATTGTACTTTATAATCCATGGTTTATTCTATGGCTCACTCTGTTGTATAGTCCTGAAGATTTTTTTTCAATTTTTATTCTAGTCCCATGTATACAATCTAAAATTTCCCCCTTTAATCACATTCAAATATATATTTCAGTGCTGTTAATTATGTTCAAAATGTTGTGCTACTATAACCACCATTCATTACCAAATGTTTTCCATCACCCCAAATAGAAACTTCCTATAATTTAAGCATTAACTATCCAATCCCTACTTCACCTTGGTCCCCAGTAATCTATATTCTGACTCTATGAATTTGCTTATTCTAATTATTTCATATTAATGAGATCATACAATATTTGTCCATTTGTGTCTGATTAATTTCACTCAACATGATGTCTTCAAGATTTATCCATGATGTCACATGTATCAGAACTTCATTCCTTTTTATGGATGAATAATATCCCATTGTGTGTATATGCCACCCATTGTTTATTCATTCATAGGTTGATGAACACATCTTTTGATGATTGTAAATAATGTCACTATGAACATGGGTGTGTAAAAGCTAGATGTTTTAATATGCATGTAGTCATGCATTAGTCGTCACAAATATCTTATGATCATTCAGTCCATTGTTTCCCAGAGTGACTTCCAGAGAATACTTAGTCCCTTAATATATACATATATGAAAACACAAAGACTTTTCTTTTGCTTTCAAGGTAAATGTGACTCCATAAAGTATAATTTTCCTCTTAGTAACTCATAACACATATTCACATATTGGAGAATCCAAGGAGTCCATTATTAAAGAGAATAACTTAATGGGCCATGGAACCTATCACTCCAAAGAACTAGTGATCTGTGGATATACTAAGAGAAAGGCTCCATGTAAACATAGCTTCAGAAACTACAAGTGAATTAAAAATTAAAGATGACAAATAAATAAATAGAAATGTGAGTATCTAATGGGACCAAAAATATGTGCATATAAATGGCTATTCCTAAAACTTCCCATGCCTTTAAAGTACGGTTACACAGTGTTTTAGTTTCCTGGGCTGCTTAAAGCAATACCATGAAATGGTTCTGCTTAAGCAATGGAAATTCATTTACTTACTATTAGAGTCCATAAAAATGTCCAAATCAAGGCATCATTAAGGCAATGCTTCCTCTCCAAAGACTGGCTGCTAGCAATTCTTGGCTCCTCTGTCACATGACAAGGCATATGGTGGTATCTGCTGGTCTCTCCCTTCTCCTCAGGTTTTGTTGCTTTCAGCTTCTTGCTCCTCTGGCTTTCTTTCCTTCTCTCTGTATTTATTCCCCTTATAAAAGACTTTAGTAAGAGAATTAAGTCCCATCCTGAAAGAGGTGGGTCACCCCTTACTGAAGTAGCCTCATCAAAAGATCCTACTTAAAATGGCTCTACACCCACAGGAATGGATTAAATTTAAGAACATGTGTTTCTGGGTTACATAGAGCTTCAAACCACCACACACAGGAATAACGTACGCCAAGATCCAGGTAAAAGGGCACTGTGACTGTTTTTCCAGAATTCCTTATGGTTTTAGAAGCTGACTTAAGAATTTGGAGACTTTAAAAAGAAAATTACAATTTATCTTTTTGCCATTTGTTTATGTGTGACCTTTAGCAAGTTCATCCTTCTGCTTCAGTTTCCCCCCCTGTAAAATGGGAACAGTTTCAAATCCTATCGGACTGTAAGGATTAAATGAGTTGATACATCTAATTGGTGTAGCATTGCTTCTTACATTAGTAAGTCCTTGCTTTACTTGCTATTATATTTATTATTTACAATTTATTTGGCCATTCATTGACATTGGAAAGTGATTGACTTTCAGATATCACTCTAGTACAAATGTCCTAAATGTCCTAATTTTGAACTCAGATTGTAATAACAGAAGAAAAAAAGGTTAATTTACACTGTCCTGCACAAATTAAGGATTTCTTCAAATGGAGCAACTATATCTATATGCTATTATCTTCTAAACTAGCAAAATCTCATAAATAAATATCAAAAATTATTTGCTGAGCCAATTGCTTAATAAAGTTAAAGAAATGATAGCTATATAGGGCAATCCGCATAACAATTAATAACTATACTATGTTAGAACATTTCTGAATTATGTCCTTATAGTAAAAGAATATATTTAAATGAATCATGATAATAAAACTTATGCAAAATCCTCAGTTCAACTGAGTCACCTGTAATTTTAAACTTTACCAGTCTCCAAATTGCTGCTCTTACTGGCATTCAGAGGGTCCCAAATCCAACTAACCCAATTAAAAGTACTACTGCACAGTTTCTCTTAAAATAGGCTGCCTATGTGTCATGATCTCTTAAAGTGAAAGTTTGACTTAAAATGCCTAAATTTGCAATTAAGATCTCACTATTCCAAACATATCCAATAAAAAGTAAATGTATCTAATTAAGAGAAGTAATTAGGCAACAACTAATAATATCAGTACTGTTGTTTGAAAAGATACTAGCTGTTATTTTTGATATAAGAGAATGCAGTCAAGGAAACTACTAGGCCAGGCAAATGTAGGGGAAGTTACTATCATGTAAAGTCTAGAAGAAATATTTCACTTGGTCATTGTATACCAGGGAAGGATAGGTCAGGGTAGGCAACACAAATGGAAGAAAGGAGAAAAAACATGCCAAAAACAAGTATCCTTTTTCTATAGGGCGGTTTGGGCATTATGTGTGAATGTGTGTGAGAGTATATGTATGGTGATATGCTTAAGCACAATTCTGTTTTAGGAGATTATTCATAATTAAAATTTAAGTTTGTCAAATTGGAATTTATGGAATGTATGTCATCCAAGTTCATGCCAAATTGTGACCCTCCTGATCTAAAATCCTGTTTCATTTAGATATTTGTACTCAATTCTCTGACAAGGTTGTGTCAATTTACGGCTCACATCCTTTCTACATAGGTGATATAATATCAAAACGGCAGATTTGCGTTTAGAAGAGATAAGTTTCCTAGAATAAAAGCTTTCAGAAGACTTTCAGGGTATTTTGGGAGCTTGAGGGGAGGGGGGAAGAATGCAGAGAGACCACTAGGGGTCACATCTGAAAACATGACAGATAGCTGCTAAAATATGTTCCTAGGGAGACTGGGGTCACCTGACTGCTAGATTTTTTACTGGGCTGTATGGAAAGAGCAAACTAATTACCAGAAATGAAATCTGAATAACAATAATGGCAATCTGAGTGGCTACATAGAAGAGAATGAGTGGGGCAGCTGCCAAGAGAAGAACTTTTCAGAAAGGAATTAGATGTTTAAAGTGTTTTGTTTTAGTTTGGCATGTGATGATATATGATGCAAACACTTTCCTTCTCACCTTACAAAATCTCTAGAACATGAGTTCCTTGTTAATGCTTTTGGAGTTGAAATTAATTTGAACTGGTGGGAGAGACAAGCACTGTAATTTCATGAGAAGGAATTATTTTTCAAGATTATCTATTGTTATAATGGTTAGTAGCATTTCTAAAACATTTAACACAGCCACCCTCAAGGAAAATATTATTGCTGTTACATTTCATAAATTTAGAGGAAAAAAAATCACAAAACGGAGACTTGGCAAAGTTGTTATCTAAGGCAGTGTCTAGGTTCTTAGTTTCATCATGAGAGAGAATTCAGGGACAAGACACAAATTAGTCAGACAAGCAAATACTGTGTTGGGGGGTAGGGGCGGTAAAGCAAGAGAACAGAAATACACCTTTAGAGTGTAAGGTGGACATTTTCAAGGAAGAAAATGGGAATTTCTACCCTAGAGTCCCCTGTTTTATAGGGTTGGGTACAGGACTCCACAGTCTGCACTGATTGGCATATTTGAGGCAAAGTGGGGAAGCTTTATTAGGTGATTTGCTTCCCTAAGAGGGTTGCTGTCCAGTGGTGATTGGCTCCTGGCACTTGCTCCCATGAAGGGCTTATGAAAATAGTGGGTGGTGTGGGAATATCCTGTTTTTCTCCTTTTCTTCTGCTGGGTGGACACTAAGCTGCATTGCTATGACTTGTTTATGCAGTCAGTGGGCACATACTGCCAGTGTTGTTTCTACAGCTGAAGGGTGAAAGTTGCAAGCTGTTTTCCCATTACATCAGCAGACACCAGCTACCTATTGATAACCTGCCAATGTAAGTCCAGCAGGATGCTGTTCCAGTGTTTTCTGCTGGGTGGTGTTTGTGTGGAAATTTATTAGATTTTCTGCCCCTTCTCCTTAGGTCCCTATTCTATCCTGCCTCAATTTGAAGTGAAATGATATGGTTGAATGACAGAAACAAAGATTAAAATTTGGATTCAGGTCTTCAATTTCCAAAACTAATGTTTTTCTGACCACCAAGCCAAGATATATTATAGCTATGCATGCAAAAAGAAGCATTTGGCTATGTATTACTGAATGCCCTTATTTTGAGGTGAAAATAAGGGATATCTGGCAAATTTGAAATTTCTCTAGCATAAATATTTTAGTAGGAGAGGAAAAAGAAACACAGTTTTGTGAAGAAATCTTTTTTTTATTATTTTAATTTTTAATTTATCAGCTGAAAAGCACTGAATATTTTGAGAAATAATCAGACCAGCTATTTGACACTTGAAGAAGACAAAAAGATTCAGCCACAGATAACACCTATAGAGTGCATGACCTACATAAAATATCCATAACACCAAGAGACAAGCTCAAAGAGACAACAAAAGAATGAAGAAGTCAGGGAAGCCAGACTAACAGTGGGAATGAAAATAAATCTTTCTTTAAACCCAGTGAAAGAGAAGAATCCTAATGTAAAAAGGATATTGCTTATGAAATGAATGTGGACATAGCCACAGAACACTCTGAGAGATCAAAATCACAGGTTAACAAGTAAGAGTCATACATTTCAAGATTTTAGATATAAGCTGTGACTATAGGCATATTCCAATTACCAAAAAAAGTATTATATTTTACAGAACATTGTATAAATAAACCCCAGGAAATATTTTCCAAAGGCACTGCCAGGGTATTTGTTGAAAGGAATTTACAGCCTAGGTGTGAACAAAGGGTCACTCTGGCTTTTGTATGCATCCAAGCTTGAGGGTAGGGCAGGCAGGGGTCAGATTTAAGGACAGAAAAATTTCTTAAATTGGGGTCACAATGACTAAAAGCCAGGAACATGCCTTGAACAACAAAGAACTGTAAACTAGGTTCACTGACAATCTTAGTAGTTTTCAAGATGAAAATGGCAGGAAGCAGGAGAGGAAGAGATCACTTAACTTGTGAAGTATAGACACATACTCTAAGAAATTCAGCATATGATTGCCAACACTGCCCAGAAAAAGTAATTTGGGGATATTACAATGATACTGATTGAACAAAATGAATGAATACATACATAACAGTCCAGGGAATTTTCGTTTATTTTTTGGTGTGTCAAATCGTATGTATCTTGTCAGTTGGCTGACTTGGGTTCATATCTGCAACTTCCAGTCATGAAAGAATATGAAGCTAATTGTTCCCCATTGGTAGTAAACTTGGAGTCAGTACAAAAGCCTTATTCTTCGCTGAAGCCTTCCTTGAATTTCCTGAATAACTGATCTCAAGCTTCCTCTGGCATTTATCACTGTAGACTTTTAGAATAGCATAAAAAGAACAAGGCAGTTGCAACCAAAGAAAATGCAATTCTACACTCACACACACACACACACACACACACACACACACATATATATACACCAGTCAGTGATCAGGAAACTATTGTTTGTGGGCCAAATCTTATCTACTACCTGTTTTTATACAGTCAGCAAGCTAAAAATGGTTTTTACATTTTTAAATGATTGGGGAAAAAGTAAAGAAAAGAACAAAATTTTGCGACATAAAATATATGAAACTCACATTTCATTTCTATAAACAAGGTTTTAATTAGAACACAGTCATATACATTTGTTTACATATTGTATATGGCTGTTTTTACAGTGTAGTGGTAGAGTTGAGTAGTTGCAACAGAGACCATATGGCCCGCAAAGCCTAAAATATTTACTATCTGGCCCTTGACAGAAAAAAAACAACAAAGTCGTATATACTTAACAAATGTGTATATTTTGAATGTCAATGAATTATAGGTCTGTATTCATTTCTATTGGGATTCCTCTGTCCCACAATGATTTATCTTCATTAAATTGTAAATTTCCTAGAGAAAGGTTTGGATCTACCACGGTTCTTTGCACATAGGAGGAACATAATAAATGTTTAAATAATAACTACCCTAAATAATTCAATGTAATTACTCAGCAAGTACTTATTATATTTCTATTCTGAAAAATGGACAGCATCAGATAGGATGCTCTGGCATGATAACATTGCCAAACATTTTAGGAGTTCATAATTTATTAGGGAAACAATACAAATTCAATACTAGCATCTACATAACATTATAGAGCACTATGTTATTTAAGGATCAAAATGAATGCTAGAGACAGAGACTTCAATATAATAATAGTAAACATTAATCATCATCACAATAACTAAAAGTTCTTAAATGTTTACTATGTGCCAGGCACTTGGCTAAATCCTAGGTATGCTTTGTCATATTTAATCTTCACAACAAACACACATGGAAAATACTATTACCATTCCCAGTTTAAAGATGACAAAGATTTACTTTTTTTTTTTTTTTTAGGCGGTACCAGAGATTGAACCCAGGACTCGTACATGGGAAGCAGGCACTCAACCCCTTGCACTACATCGGCTCCCTGAAAAAGATTTGCTTTTTAAAGTCACATGAACTAAGTTGGACACTGAACCTAAACAATCATTTTTATGGAAGTTATTTTTAGGAAAAAATATTTTGAACTTGGCACACAATAAATGTTTGATAAATATTAATCAATTCTGAGTCTGAAAATATACTAAGGGAATTTAAAAAAAGGAGTAGTAAATGTAGACTTGAGAGAGCAAGAAGAATTTCCTGAAGGAAAAAGATTTAATCCATGTCTTGAAGAAAGGGAGTAATTTGTATAGGTGAAAAGAAAGGTGAAAGTTTCTTGATGGGTGTATTAGTCAGCCAAAGGGGTGCTGATGCAAAGTACCAGAAATTTGTTGGCTTTTATAAAGGTAATTTATTTGGGGTAAAAGCTTACAGTTACAAGGCCCTAAAGAGTCCAACTCAAGGCTGCTTTCTCACCAAAGTCAGCTGCCATGTGTTGAAGCGAGATGACTAGTGATCTCTGCCTGGTCTTTTCTCCTTCCTTCTTCCTTTTAAGGTTCATGGGCCCATCTTCCAATCTCAGGTGTAGGCTGGCATAGGGCTCGTTTCTCAGGGCCTCCTATATCAGTCAGGGATGGAGCTCATTTCTTTCCAGACTTTCTTAGCTGCTCAGCTTCAAACTATCAGGGGAATGGCTCAGCTCTCTCTGGGGTCCCAACCAAGCTTGACAGAGCTCTCTCCCGTGTGTCTTCTTGAGTGAGTGTCCATTTCTATCAGCCCACCAAGGGGGCAGGGACTCAATCTGAGTCATGTACTTCTGACATGGTCAAATTGAAGCCCTAATCCTAACAGGTAATTTAATGAAGACATGTCAACTGAATTTAATGCTTGCAAAGGGTATAACACCCAAAGGAACAGGCCAGTTTACAAACATAATCTTTCTCTTTTTGGGGATTCATAAATAATATCAAACTGCCACGGTGGAGTAGGGGTTGGGAGGATTTAAAGAGTCAAGGCTTGCTATAAAGGGGTGTGGTTGGACTCTAATAATAGGTTTCACATCATAATAGGATTCTACTTTAATGAACTGAAGATTCAAAGCAGTAAAGTTGTATATGCAATTTCAGAATAAAATAGTGCCCTCTCTCATTAACAATGTTTCATTTGCTAAATTTCCGTGTCAAAACTTTTTGTGTAGGGGGGTAAAGATGTCCTATATAATTTTTCCTCCAGAAATTACACACACGATGAAAATAATAGAAGAGAAATTACTTTCCTTCTTCCTCTACTGTATTTCAAGGAAAGAATAAGTAGCACATTGATATCATTAAAATCAACAGCAGGAGCTGCAAAATGAATTAGCGCAATCACGAGAATGCTCAAGGTGTTATAAAGCCAAAGAATCTTTAAAACAAAACATCCACCCCTCAACTCAGGGTGAAGCTGGTGTGCTCAACCTAGCTCATCCTTCCTTCATATTAAAAATAAAACCCAAAGAGCTACTTTCTACTTCAAGTCTTTATCTCATTAAAATTTACACTTCAAGGGACAAGGTGAAGAGAAAGGCAGTTATGATAATTACATCTTTTCACCCATGGAGTATTACCTTCTTTTTATTTCAGTGGGCAATCTAATTCTACGATCTAAAAAAAATTTTATTACCAACTTAGTGAGAGACAAGATGATATTCTTACATAAAAGTCGTTCACAATTGTATGATGCAGTGCCTGTTGAAAGCAAAAGCAGTATTAAGTGACTATATCACAGGTGTGATTTCAGGTACTCAGTAGCATTGAAACCATCACATGACAATAAACTACCAGAAGAATTGTTTCTACCCCTAGCATGCCACAGTAATGCGTTCCACTTCTAAATTATTTCTGGCTACGTAGCTATTTATATTGATTTCCAACTTTCCAGCTAGACTGTGGCCTCCTTGAGAGTACAGAGTACAAGTTGCTTCCCATACATTATTTCATTTAATCTTTACTCCATCATAAAAGCTATGTTTTTTACATTTAAAAAATAAAGCACAAATTTAAGACATGAGAAAACTGATGCTCAGAGAGGTTGAGGCTTACCTGTAGTGATAGAATAAAAAGTTGAGCTAAGATTAATACCCAGATCTGACTTCAAAGCATTCAAATGTTTTATTTTTTGTTGATGTTTTGCATGCCTCTCATACACACTTCCACTCAAGCCCAGCATAGTGCATTGAATGTTGTGAATGTTTTTTAATTGAATTATTGAAATAAACAGTCCAGTAGTGACTGATATCCACCACATTTACCTTGGTGTAAATAAATACTTAAAAGCCTGTTTGCACACAGATTAAGAAAGCAAATTATTGAATAATCCAAGCAGAAGAGAAGAGAATAATATTACAAACACTTTATAATTTTCCCCAAATGCTATAGCATTATGCCAATACTTGCAAATATTCCACTGATTAATATATTGTGTACTATTATTTAAATCTTACCTTATGTAAGACTTCAGTGGTTTTGTGATATTCCCTAGGAAAATACTATTTAGCATTTTATTTTTAGGCAATATACTATTCACTATAGGTTGATATAGTCATATTTGAGTGCCCTATAAATATACAAGGAAAAATATATCCAGTTTAAATTTCTTTGATGGAATGGCAACTTTATGGTGATGTGATTTTACAACTGTTATTTTATTCTTGTTCTATGGCTGCTGATTTTTAGCTAGTTCATTGTGTTAACTTTTATTTTTTGCTTACTAGAATAATAAACTGCCTATGTTTGCTGGTGATGTTTTCTATCACAATTTCATGTGTCAGTAATATATTTCAATAACAGCATGTCTAATTTCTGATGCCTCCACCTATGTCATTTATTTTGCTCTTCCAAACAAATCTAAGCGAATTTGACCATTCCCAATTTTCCTGAACTTTCCATGGATGCAGTTGGCCTGCCACAATTAGAGTAAGTGAATAGCTATAGATTTCTCCCCACAATCTCACTACCAGGTAGTATGCTCTGATGAGACACTTATTTCACATCAAATATTGATTAGTGAGCAGGCACTAAATCAGTCATATAATATTTTCTGAAAAGTTGGTAAAATTCCTTATGTCCTTTTAGATTGTCTGACAAACTCCTTGTATCAAAAGTTCATTCTGATGCTATTAACACCCCAAGATGTCACTACACATCCTATTAATCAAGCAAAATTAAATTTATTAACAATCATTTCAGGAAGAGAAAACAATACCTTTGCAGTGTCTTAAAAAGGTCTGGAAAGGAGGAAGTCAAAAGTGAGATGTGTATAGGGTTTTGTGGTCTGAGTTCAATTGTTTGATGTAGGTCTTTCAAGGTGGGAAACTGGTTGGGACTGGGCAAATTTTGTGACATAAGAGTTGAGAATTGGTGGAACAAAAGAGTGAGGATCTTGATGTAAGTCAGTGGTTCTTAACCTTTTTTTTACGCTTTGCCTTTCATCTCTGTAAGACCATTGTCCTGTATGTACAGTGACATTTTCCTCCATTTATTCCCCTAATGTCTTACTTTTTTTCCTTCATTTTCTCTTCAAAGAAGTTTTAGGTCACAGTAGAGTCACATACAGAATACAGGGGATTCCCATATACCCAACATCCACCCCTTTTTCCCTTTCTCCCATCAATAACTTTTATATGTGGATGGTGCATTTGTTACAATTGATGCACAGATATCGAAACACAGCTACTAACCCTCATCAATGATTCACATTATGGTTTACATTTTGGACCATATACTTTTATAAGATCTGATAAAATTTAACATAGCCTGTATCCATCTTTGCAAGATCATGCAGGACACTTCCATCTCCCCCAAAATGTCCACTGTTCCATCTATTTTATTCCTCCCTCTCCCTCCCCTTCAAGGCCATGGCGACCACCAGGCTTCACTCCTTGAAGGACAAGATTCACAGTTACTTGCATCTTCACTGACGGCTTGACATACTGGTCTGTCCTCCCCTATTAGGCACCACCAATACTCCCAAGTGGTATCTGTCCCTCTGTTTGAGAACATAGTAGGGCTCCCTAGGATGAGATTCCAACACCTTCTTGCTCATTATGTGGGTCTCTACCCATTGATTTCTAGTATGTTATTTTTACAAACATAATTAAGAAAATATTTACCATCAAACTCTAAATATTACCCTGCGTACATGCCATTCATGCAATGTAGGATTTTTCCTTCTGACTTATGATTTTTTAAAAATTTCTCAACATTTTATTACTAATATGTTCAAATATAAAAAAATAAAAGGCATATTATACTCACTGACAAGATTTAAAAATTAACACATTGCCATATTTTCTCTCTCTTGCTTTCTCTCTAATTTGTTTTGACTGAACATTTTCAAAGAAAGTTTAGACATCATAACACTTTCATAACACTTAACCCTTTTTTACTTAAGCATACATATTAAGAATAGGACCGTCTCTAAAATAACCACAAGGATATTATCCCACCAAGGATAATTATTACTAGTTCCATAGTATCATACAATACAAAGGTCATTTTCAACTTTTAACATGGATTTTTAATACTGTTTTGCAGTAATTGAAATAAAGAATTTAAACAAATTCTAATTTAATTGTCCCATATCAACATTCAAAATCAATACATACACATTTTACTGTCATAACTCTTTTCTATATGAGTTGTAAAGCAAGAATTTTTGAAATAGTAAATATTTAAAGAAATCTACTTGAAAAATTAAATCAGTGTCACTATTGAACGGTAATAAGCTCATAACTTATATTGTAATTAACATTATACCTCATAGAAAAGGGAATTTTGCAAAGTCTTGATATGCACATCAACTGAATACATGCTAGATCCCCATTTCAAATGATTTGTATGTCTCCCTACATTGTAATCAATCAATATGATTTTCTTCTTGGTTGGAGGAATTAGAAGGAAAATATCTCATTTTATTCTATATAATCCTTTTGATTTAAATCTGAGCTAACAATCTGATGCTGTAGGTATCGTATTCCTTAGTAACTGACTTTAATTCTAGTTTTGACCCTACCTGAGGTGTTCATGAGAATTAAAATTTTCAACTACTTTTTCAAGATGGTCTATTACATAATGGACCCACACTCAAAATTCTGTCTGGATATGAAGACCAATGGTGTCAAAATACACACCAAGATAATATGAAAATATTTCACATAATGCAATTTTCTGGGAAGAACAGAGTGGACTTCCTAAGATGGTCAAAAAATGGGTTATAGTTGTTGTCAGCAGCTGGATCCTAGATTCTTGGTTACATCACAAGAAAGAATTCAGAGACACACCAGGTTAATGAGGCAAGTAAAAGGATTTATTAAGAAATGAGAAAAAGGGAAAGTACACACCCAAGGCATGGGTGTGGGAATGCGCCAGGCAAGAGATGCGCCACATGGCTGGGGCTGGGATTGGTCTTTCCTCATCACCCTTCCCCAAATTAAAGAGGGATCTTAGCTATTTGCTGTCCTTATTGGTTGCCCTTCTGCCTTCCTATTGGTTTATACTATGGGCCACTCAGGTTGTAGCTGTTAGCTTTCAGGGAATCAATGGGGAGGCCTTTCTGTTTGGAGCTATCTAGGATCTCTTTTGATTCTGGGAGTTTCAAATGGGACCAGATGACCAGGGTCTTGATGGGCTTTTCAGCTGTAATGGTTACAGCTTTGTTTTCAAGCAGCTGCCTCCCCTTAGGGGTTTCTGAGTGGGGTCTGATGACCATGTTCTTTGCTGGATCTTTGCTGTGGTGGTTACGGCTTTGTTCTGACCAGTGGCCTTCCCTTGTCTTCTGTGCTACCTGCCTCAATAAGAAGACTGGCTTAGGGTTTTTAGGAGATGGGGCTGGGTTGAAGATTCCTGCATCTTAATGTAGGCAGGTCTTGCATAGTTTGTACCTCTTGCCAGTGCCAAAGAAGGGAGCATCCATGTGTTCTTATGAGTTTGCCCAGATGTGGGGCAGAAGGGGAAGAAGCAGAGGTGTAGCTTAAAAGTTATCAGCAAATACTGAAAGATAGAGTGATCCTCTTTATTGTACATAATAAGTACATACTTTGGGGAAGTTGATTACTCTTGTCATCCTCTATTCTAGGTCTCACAGTCTTTAGAGAGAGAGAGTGAATACTGCTGGTTTAAAATATCAAAATGGATTTTTAAAATGGGCGTTCTATGTTGAAGAGTAAAAAAGATAAAAGATTTTCCTAAGTAAATTTATACCTGAGGTTTATCTTCCTAAGAGTCTCCTGTAGAAGAAACTTTAAAAAAATCACTCTATCAGTATGAATGTATTTGTTTCAAAGACCAAACTTTAACCTCAGTGATTTAAATAATATACTTTCATTTATATGTACCCTATAAATTTATATGTAAGCCAAACCACTGTGCCCAATTAGTTCCTTTGCTGTTAGTATCAAGAAAAATATGATTATTTAAAATAATGGGAGATAGAGCAAGGATGGCATCAATTAAGTGGGCATTCACCAGCTTTCTCACAGAAAACAGCTGAGAAGGGACAAGATCCTGCCTGAGTGAGCTGTTTTGGGAAACCACAGAGCAGGAGGCTTCAGGACATTGATTTGGAGGGAACTGGACAAAGAGATAAAATCTCCAAGGGAAAACCATGAATTTCTGAACCTGGTGGCTTGAAACATATGGTGACTAAGCCCCACCCTCAAAGCAAAAAGCTGCTGTGAATTCCCTGACTCCCACCAGCCACTGAACGAGAGGGAGCATTCTCTGGGAGTAAGAGGGTTCTGATGAAGGGTAGAGAAGGGCTTCCTTTCCTTGGTTTGGTTACCTGGACCCCCTTTGAAATTTAGGAAGCATAACAGCTGACAAGAGGTGGCAGCCTGATTTACCTAGCTGACCTGGGAGAGACGAACTTGGGCTGGGAGACGAGGAGTCAGGCAATTGACTATTCCGGTGCTGAAAACTATCAAAATTCCAACCCCACTAAGGGGGAGTCAAGCAGTAGGAAGTGCTTAATAACCTTCCAAGGGCCTATTTAGGGTCCCCTGGGAGGAGGGGGATGTCTGGACGAGGGTTGAGAGTCATTTCTCTGTGATGCCTTTGGATACCAGGGTCCCATTTGAATTTCAGAAGGGAACTCAATCTGACCAGGAGAGGTGAGGGGGGATCTGATCACACTGGCTATCATGTCCTGCTGCCCCAGCAAAGAAAGCAATAAGAATAGAAAAGGGGCAGAGACAGACAGTCTCCTAATCAACAAAATTTACCCAACTGCCAAGAGTCAAACCTGCCCTAGGGAAAGTGGCTGGATATCTCTCTAGCTAATTGATCCAACGAGAAAGTTTAGCTCAGTGGAGGAGTCTCTGCTTCAAATATACGAGGTTCCTGGTTCAATTACTGGCTCTCCTTAAAGTAGTGATCCACCAGGTTATCAAACACCCAGCTGATACTTTAGGACAGGGAAAACATAGACATTATTTTTGTATTAGCTTCTCTTGGGTCTCTTATTTTTCTTTAAAAAGTTTCCTTTTTTTAAAATTTAACTTAGTTTACTCGCTAAAAACCCAATTCAAAACCTGCAGAGGGCAGGCTGCAGGGTAATTGATTGGTGAACACTGGCAGCCTGAGAAACTCCTCAGGGGCCTAAGAAGGAAGACTGTTTTTCCTAAGTTTTTGTTTGATTGCTTGCTTGGGTATTTGTTTTTTGTTCTTTTTTTTTCCCTCCCCCCAATTTTTTTTTCTTTTTTTTAAATTAGGTACTCCTGTCTTGTTTCTTGTTTGCTGTGCTTCCCTTCCCCCGTTTTCCCCCCTTTTTTTGTATACCAATTTTGTCTACCTACACTAATTCTTTTTGAACCTTCATCTCCTATCTTCTGCTTTCTGTTTTTGTTCTTACATTCCGCCTCTTTATTTAGTCTTCAGTTTTTCTTGTTTTTATTTCTATCTCTTCTATTCTCTGTTTTCTTTCTTTTTTTAAGCTTTTTTATATAATCTTCTTTTCTCTTTCCCTCTCTTTTTATCATTCTGATCTGTTAATTCATTCTAGATATTTTTCTCTATTAGGTTTTTCATTTCATTGTTTGTACCCCACTTTTTTATTCTTATTCCTCTGCACTTCTTGCATGAGTCAATTATTCATTTTCCTAGGTCTTACATGGTTCCTCTTCTACTTTTACTATTGTTATTACTATTATCCTTTTTCTCTTCTTACCTCTTTCCCTTTCTCTGGCCTTAATCTTTTTTCTTTCAAAGGGACATAGACAACAGCAAGGAAGTAGAATAAGAGGAACAAAGTGTCAAAGAGAAAACTTATCAAACACACAATATCAGCTGTCCCGTCCCATGGGACAATCAACTGGGGGCTCAGGTCCTGTGAAGAGAGAATGGTATGGGACAAGAGACACGAAGAACGACAGCAAGACAGGATTCTGATCAAGCTGCAAAGGTTTATTGAAGAGGCAGGGTATATATACTCTGAAGGAAGAGGGTGAGGATTGGTGGCTGTTAAGGATGGGTGGCGGTTTGGGATTGGTGGCTGCTGTTGCTAGGCTTAGTAAGGACGGGTGGCGGTTTGGGATTGGTGGTTGTTGTTGCTGGGGTAGGTGGCAGAAAAGCTTTAGGCGCGAACTCTCTT